>JBAMBR010000510.1:0-74999 GCA_037044475.1 Zaprionus obscuricornis
TGTCAATATAGCCAACTACCAATGCAAACTGTAACATGACTAACACGGAGCGTGTATATCCAGTGGGGAGTCCTTTGCACTGCAGTCCTATGTGTACTCCCGACTTCCCAGCTGCAGCAGTTGCAGCAGCATACACGTAAAAACAACAAATGGGCGGACACAAAACCAACTGAAGGATGCCCCATGGATAGCAGCATAAGGATGTTGATGTTGATGTCGATGTCCATGTAGATGACGATGACATTGGCTGCCCCGCCACTTTCCACTCCATTCATGGCCATTCTCATGCTTATTCTCATGTTGTCGTTCCGGTCGTCATCTACCGAAATGTTCGCATTACAATTTTCATTTTTGATGTCTATTGACAGACTGAGCGAGAGTAAGATAACAGAGAGATGGAGAGATGGAGAGATGGAGAGAGGAAAGAGGAGAGAGAGAGATGGAAACATGAAGGTATGAGTCTGGAAAATAGTGTGCAGTTGCAGCAGGAAGTTGCATGCGCTTTGAGCACAACTCTTTCATTGCTTTCGTCACAGCTAGCATTCGATTTTATTGGAGTATAAGAATGTTTAAGCCATAATAAACTTGAAATATCTATTATTTAAAGTGTTGTGAAAGTGTTAAAAACATAATATCAGCTAAGCTTCAGCAGGCAAAGACTGTTGCATACTCAGAAGCAGAAGCTGCTTAAGTCAAAGCAAAAAAAAATAAATTAAATATAATAAAATTGATTCAATTTATTTCTTTCGTGTTCAACGATTAAAAAGAAAATATATTTATTTTTTTTTATAAGAAATATACAAAGAATTTTGTAAAATTTAAATATTTTTTTGTATTTAACTTTGCTGAAATTGAATTTTATTGTACAGCAAGCAGCAAGTTAAGAGTATTTACGAGTTCATCAGAATATTTATAAAATTGTTACTTTATTTTTTGTTCTTGTTGTTGTTATTGCTGATATTGCTTGTGTTGATGTTGTCGCTGTTGCTGTTGCCGACGCTGTTGCTGTTGTCGCGAGTACAAACAACACCTTTTCAATTTTTTGGCGCGACAGTCGCTTAATTTGTATTTGGCCCTTGCTTTTTATTCTGTTTGATTTGCCGTGCAGCACATTCATACATATGCTACACATACTCCCACTACCACCAATGGGTGCAGGAGAACGCGCAGTAGGAAAGTATAGGTTCGAGCTCTGTTCTGGCAGCCAGACTCAATTACGCGCTTGTTTGTGCTGATATTTGCGCAATGAAAACTCAATTGTAGGTGGAATGAAGTAAAAAATGCAGTTGGCTTTAAGAAAAAAACAAAAATCCTGCAAAATTGATAGATAAAAATGTCACAGACATTTCAATAAATTTAATTTTCTGCAGCTTTTTCATTTCATTTCATATAATTTTTTTTTTTTTTTTTTTTTAGTATGTGTAAAACGCGTTTTTAACGCGTTCCGTTAACTTTTTATTGCAGTTGACAAAAAATAAAATTAATAATAATAAAATCATTTGAAATGAAATCCAAATATTTATCGTTGCCGTTGACTCTGTAAAGATTTTTCCACTTTTTAATTCAATTGCTTAAATTGTTTTAAATATATTTAAAAAAAAAATCTCATTTTTATATTCATACTAAATTCATAGTTTGCACACATATCAAACAAATATTCATTGTTTTTTCTTTTTTGTTGATCAAGCATAAACAAGTAAAGTAATTAATATTAATTAATTTGCAATGCAAAGCATAAAAAAACATTTTGCACATCGCTGGCAAATTATTTCATTTTTAATAAATGTCAAACGCTTGTACATTATATAAGGAAGTGATAAGTATATCACACTGACTGTGACTGATTATATATTTTTTTTTTACAAAAAATATATTTTTTTCAATATTTAAATTGTATAATTTTACAGCGTATTCGCTAGTCAGTACCTTTTAATTCAGCAATTTCAATTTATGAATAAATCTGCATTTAAAGCAATTTCAAGGAAAAATTTAGAATCAGAAGGCGAAACACTAATTAAAATCTGCTACGAACTCATCTGGCCAATTGCAAGGGGCCCTGTTTTGTGGGCGTGACAAAGCATTTACATTTGCAAATCAAATTGCGAATTCAAAATAACAAAAAGCAAAAAAAAATAAATAAATAAAAAAAAATACAAGAAATAGTTGTAGAAAAAGGCAGAAGCCAAAGTCTTCGTCTTTTGCCAACATTATTTGCACCTTTTGCTCGAAGCTCGAGCAACTCACTTTATTTACCTTCATTGAAAGTTTTCTAAGGCTAAATGGTGGTGGTGGTGGTGGGAGGGGTGGGAAGGGAAGGGGAGTAGAAGGTGACGAGTGGGCGTGTGAAAGCACTGTCTATAGCAACACTGTGTGCAATTAAAGCAAACTGTTAACTGTTCCCAGTAAAAGTTTTGTAAATGTTTTTTTCACTTCGTTTTTCAGTTTCCATGCCAAACACTTTTCATTAAATTAAGCAATCAGTTAAGCAAAGCCGACACTTTTCACAAAGCACTTCGAGTGAAAGGAGAAGAGTACAAAAAAAAAAAAAACATTAATTTCAACTTTGATTCTAGATTCCTTGATTCTATAAAAAAAAAACAAAAATGGAATAGTTAAAGATTTTGAATGTGTACCTTAAATTACAATTGAAATGTATTTGAAAACGAGCATAAAAATCAGTTCACATTTTATAATAATAATAGAGTTCATAGAGTTCTTCTAGCACTGCGATATTGTATTTCTTTAATTCTTTGAGCAGTTTTATTTTAGCTTCTGGCCACGTTCTGTGCAAGCTAACATTCATTAGCCTTCTGCTAACACAACGCATAAATATTAATATGGTTGTTATAACCATATTTGAAGCTCTGCTGCTGATGCCCTGCTGCTCTGCCTCTCTGCTGTTCTGCTGTTCTGCTTCTTGCTTCGTTCGTTGGGGTTTTTCTCTTTTTTTTATTTTTTTTTGGTTTGTTTTTTTATTCAAGCTTTGCAGCTATTTTCGAAATCATATACACACTTGCAGACTCCCACACACACACACACACATATATATACAGAAGGATTTCCACAACAGCAGCGTTTGCATTTCATTAGCCAAAGTGGCATTGTCTTTGCAAGTGTGTGTGTGTTTCTGTGTCTATATCAGTATCTATGTCTAAGTCCGTGTCTATGTGTGTGCGTGCCTCTGTGTGCATGTTGTGTAGCCTCGCATAAAAATAGAGCACATTTAGCAGAGCAACAACCACAACAACAACGAGAGCAAGCTCAGCTAAAAAAAAAAAAAAAAAAAAAATATACGAAGCAAAACGCAGAAAATGCAAAGTATCCAAATAGACTGAAGGACACTCCAAGCATTTGTGTCCAAGTGTTTCTGTCCTGTGCAGGACAACAGTTAAACAACGGAAAAAATGTAGCTAATTTCAAGCGTAGCAGACAAATAGATACCCTGTAGATACAGAACAGCAAAGAAAAGTTGTAAACATGGAAAGGAATTATTCGTTATTTATTTTTTTATTTTTATTTATTTTTTTATTTATTTTATTGCTTCGTTTATTTATTTTCATTTATTTGGCATTTATTTATTTCTTATTATTTATACAACTAAATAATTTATTTATTTAATATTTATTTATCTGTCCATAGCTATACTACTTTATATACCCCTTCTGGTTAAAGCGTATAGGGTAGACATATGCTAAGCTACTGTTTGCACTGTCTCTCACACTCACCGGCACGTTTACTCTGCGAGCATTACATATACTCTATATGTGTGCGTGATATGAGTGAAGAGAGTGAGAGAGTGAGAGAGTGAGAGACTGTGAGAGATAAGTGTGTGCCAGTGTGTGGGCGTTACAAGTGTTTGTATGTATTGTCACACGCTGTCAAAAGCGCTTTAGCCAAAGTCTGTCGCATTCATTGACAGTGAGTAGATTGTTAACTGTCGCCTCATCCTGGCTTTCGTTTCTACATTCTCATCCTTGCATGGCTATTCTTATTTTCAGCTATGCGGCTAATTGTGACTGACACACCGGGATTACGCTGACAGACTCGACTGCTGTCTCTATTCCTATGCAGATGACACTGTATGTGTATGTGTATGTGTGTGTGTGTGTGTGTGTGTGTGTGTGTGCATCGATGGCAACTCAAGTGAGTGTGAAAATCGCTGGCAATTATATCTAGTGGAACCCCCCATGAAGGCGGGTCAACTATGCCTAGAGCTACGTCATACCGCCCTCAAAACATGCCACGCCTCTCGCTCTATTAATGGTCCACTTAAAGTAAAATACTTGGAAAATCCTTGGATTTGCCTCCGCCTGCATGGCTTGCCTTTAAAAAAAAATTCTTTAAATGTTGCAGATTGGCCGCCTGCCAAGCAGCTAATAAACTTGCAACATGCAACAGCAAAGTGTATGGCAAAAAGTTTGCCTAATTTGTGGCAGAAACAGAACTTAAGGAAAAGAGCAAAAAAAAAAAAGAAAAGAAAAACAAATACGAAAGCAAAGTGCGAAAACTTGCACTGCAAAAAAATGTGGAAAAGGCAACGGGAGAGAAAATAAAAAGAAATTGCAGAGTCGAATGTGAAAGAGGAAAGAAAACTGTGGCATCAACAACAATAACAGGAAATTGACAGCAGTAAGAAGAAAATGGCTAAATTATGTCGAATGCAGCAGTGTCAAGGCAAGGACAAATATTTGCAGGATATTACAAATTATAGAAATGTTGACAAACCGTTTTTGGCTGTAAATCAAAGTGAAGAAACTTCAGAAAAATCTTCAGAAATATTTTTCTACGTTTAAACAAGCTAAAGCATTGAATACTTATCATATTATTATTATACTTATTATTATTATTATTATTATTATTATTATTATTATTATTATCCTTGTGAACATGTAGACTAACTTAGCTTAGTCAATGTTATTAATTCACCTTGCGCTTGAAACTGACTTGCATTTTTGACATCAGCTGTAAGTGTGAGCTTATGTCTAATGATTACTTGACTTAAATCTCTCTCGAGTATTTGAGTCTATTTTGAATTCAAGGCTGTCAGCCAGCAAGGACACTTGTCAACTGATCTCATAATCTCACTACCCCTCTCTCTTTCTCTTTCTCTTTCTCTATGTGTATGTGGATTATCGAATGTATCTCACGTTCTGCATCTTTGTGTCTTGTCTTTCAACACATTTGCAGCTTAATGTGAAAACAATTTCTGTAGTCAAAAGTGTAAATCCCTTTTGACAAAAGGCGAAACTACTTTAAACTACTCAACAATGGTGTGCAGCGCTTTGACGATGCTGTGGCATAAAGAAAGAGACAGCGCGAGACAGACAGAGAAAGAAAGATAAAGACATATTTCATATGTCTGATTGCCATTCTCTGTTGGTCTGTGCTTCGGTCCCACTTCAAATCCATCTCAATCTCCAACGCCATCTGACTTTTTCTATCTCACTCGATTTAACGCTCCCTTCCTTTTGTCTGTGTGTCTGTGAGCGACCCTCAAGGATAACTCGCTGAGATTTGCTTCCTCTTGCAGTGAAGATTTGTTTGTCGGTTTTGTCGCATTTTATCGCTGCCTTCTTTTTATGTGCAGCCATTTTTTTTATCGCCCAACGTGCCACGGGCTTCCACTTCTCTCTTTACTCTCGGACCTCCCTCTCTCTCTCTTTCTCTCACTGAACTGGCCCACAACTCGTTACCCTAACTCAACGTTTATCTTGAAGCGACGTTTTGTAACAATTTTTTTTTATTTTTTTTTATTGTTTTCTGACGCCACAGTCGACGCGCCTCGAGTTTGCTTCAGCGAACAGCTTTGCGACATTATCCTGGCAAACAGAACACAATTCAAAAGCTCAACCTGAAATAGGCCGCAGATTTGAGTCGCCTTATCTACACATAATCAGCAGCTGAAGGCTATGTGTGTGTGTGTTTTTCCTATCGATTTATATTGCGATTTGTGCTTTGTGTAATAGGCTCGAAATTAAATCAACTCACATGCATAGAGAGTGCAACGGCAAGTGTGCCACAAAATGCTGCAACTAGCAAAGTCAAGAAATCATTTTGAGCAAATGCGACCTATATTCTTGCCAAAGTCTGAATTCTTATATCATAGCTGCAAAGTGCAGGCAAAAACATGCCTCAACTGTGGCACGTGCCGTCCTGAAAACTAAGGGTGCAAAACACACTTACACACACACACATAGTCATTCATGACTTGCCAAACAATCTTGAAAATTGTGTGAAGCCGTTTTGGCAACGTCAACAGCATTTTAAACTGCATAGCTTTCCACTTGCTACTTGCCCCTTGCTACTTGCCACTTGCCCCAGTAAGTTTGTGTCGCCTCTGGCCAATTGTTGACTTGATTTTTGTAGAATTTCCAGCTTATTGCACAAATTTTTGTGTTAGATCTCACGTGCCACACGGCTGAATGCTGCATGCTGCACGCTGCATCCTGCCTTCTCATCAATATTATGAGTTTTCATGCGCTACTCAAAGTTGTGGCCCCTCTGGCTGTGTCCCTGCCGCTGTCACTGCACTCTTCACCACGACTATGGAATTAAGTTGCAGTAAATCTTTGTGCTAAACGAGGCATGCAACATGAAAGGGAAGCGCATTGCATGACAAAGCAACAGCAACTGTAACTGTAATGGGAACAAGAATATCAACAACAACATCAACAACAGCAACTGCAGCTGCGGCATAAGCGTCAGTCAGTTGCATGTCAAAAGTGTCGAGCATTGAAGTGGATTTTGCTCAGACGCTACTGACAGCAGCAGCAGCAGCAACAGCAGACAGAAGCAGCGGCAGCAATGACAACGCTTCAAGGCAACGCCTTGAAGTATGCAACAGAAAAAAGGAATATGAATTGACAGCAAAAAAAAGGGGAAAAACAAGAAGAACAATAAGAAACAACAACAACAAACAGCAATAAACAAATGAAAATAAAATATTGCATATGAATAATAATGATGACCTACTAGATACCCTATAATTTATAATCATAAATTTTACATTCACTTGCAGTCGAATCTAACTCTTTGTGTTTGTCTTTTTTACGAGGTATAAAATTTACATTTATCACATTTTGCTTTCGTGTTTTTGACTTGCGTCCCTTGATGCGTTTTTATATCTTTGCCTTTCGACTTTTGCTTGTTGCAGAAGGACATCAACATCAACAGTATCAACAGGAAGAACAACATCAACATCAGCATCAGCATCAACGTCAGAGTCAGCAGCAAATGGATGCGTGAAAAGCAAAGCATCAAGATAGTGTTGCAGCATAAAAAAAAAATATAGCAACAGTTACTACAACTGTAACAACAGCAACAGCAGAAGAAGCAGCTGCTACATGCTGCAGTTTTTTTTTTTTCTTTTCCTTTTTTTGTGCATTATTGGCTTTTGTCTGAAGAATTTTGTAGCAGTAACAGCTGCTCGTAAGGCTAAAAAACTTAAACAAAGGTTGTAAAAGCAACAAAAAGAGAAAAAAAACAAATACTGAAAAAATATAAACTTCGTGTTAAGTTTTCTTGTCAGAAAGTTGTGCTGTTTTTTTTTTTTTTTTTTTTTGTTGACCATGTCGAAAAACGTGTCAAAATTGCTTTCAACTCATTTGATATTAACTTAAAAAAAAAAAGCTGTTTGGAAATTTATAACGAAAAATCAAGCAAACTTCTCACATGCAGCAAGCGAAAACTTAAATGAAAATGGAAACTAAGCTGCAGAAAATTTCAAAAGCATATTTCTTGGCTGGTGACTTATAAAGCAAGCAGCAAAAGCAACTAAAATGAAAACTAGACAACAAGACATGAATGCGTACTCATAGCACACAGCCAGCACTAAAGGCACACATAGCACACAAGCACAAAACATTTCAAAAGTATTTTCTCACAGTCTCACAGTCAGAGTCACAGTCGACCAATCAATCAGATGGCAATAACTCAAAAGGTCGCCAATGGTTACAGCATTCATGTTCGTGTTGATTCGACTTTATCATGTTCAGTGTCCCGTCTTCTTGTTTCCGTCTCCTTGACACATATATGATTAAATTCTTTTGGCCAATAGGCCGCAACAAATTGATGCTACTTTCGAACACTTATGAGTGCTGCTTCATATTTATACTAAGTGGCAAAAACTCGATTGATGTTCAGCTTATGAATGGCACAATATACAATATATATTGTATATTAAAATAGAAACTAGAGTCGACAAAGCTGCGTATACGTAATATTTGCAGTACGTGCAAATAATAATGGATACATTTTTCGATAAATATAACAAAAATGAAATACAAATAATTTTTAAATCTGCCAAAGATTGAAATTGAATTTGTCGCGTCATTTTTGTGCGTGATAAGTCTTCTTTTTGTATGTAACATATTATGATAGATATATTTGCAACATTTTTTTATTTTTTTTTATTGAAAGTTATAACAATTCGTGCTGTTGGCGATTTCAAGTAAAGACAGCATATATTTTTGGATAACTGGTTTTGTAATGACATTACGCATACGCTCCGTTAGCTGCAGTAGCAAAACCTCATCGTCAGGTATCATATGCAGCAAGTGAAGCCAAAGCAGAAGCAGCAGCAGATGCAGCAGCAGCGTCTGGCAGTTTTCCAATCAACGCCAATCAAATCATTGCCATCTAATGGCATTAACCTATCAACTTCAGTGTCAGCTGCTATTTTTTTCATCTTCTCTGTCTCTCTCTCTCTCTTTTCCTCATACACACACTAGGAGTCAGTCATATTTGTAACTGCAGTATGAGCTTGATTTTTTTGCTCTTCTCGTACTGCTTTGATTCGATCAGGAAATGTTTTGATTTTTCTTTTTTTTTTGCTGCTGTCTGTCTACATCTGCCGTGTAATTTTGCTCGTAAACTGCATGAAAGACAGAAAAAGAAAGAGAGATAAAGGGAGGAACGAGTGAACTGCAAAAGAGGTGAACTGCAAACTGTATTTGTCTGCTGCGACAGCGACAGCAACGTAGTCGCCGTTGGCCAACGACATTTGGAGGCTGTTGCCACAGTCACTGCAATATTCAACGATTTTTTTTGTTGACCATATGGAAATTGGCGGTTGGCCCAAAGCGCAGAAAAGCTCAGAGAAGAGCAAAAAAAACAAAAAAAAAAACAGTTAACTCACTGGCGTGGGCGTGGCTTATAGTGCTTTGAGTTTCTGCCTGGCTTCGTTTTGGGGCAAGGTAAATAAACTTGAAATTGGGTTTGCTTTTTCTTCTTTTTCTTTCTCTTTTATTTTTTTTTTTATATGTAACAACTTTAAGGCGCAATGCTGTCATAGAGTTCAAGGGGCAAACTTAAAGAGCAGCAGCAGCAGCAGCAGCAGCAGCAGCAGCAGCAGCAGCAGCAGCAGCAGCAGCAGCAGTAGTAATGCCCAACAATAGCAACAGTACGTGCCACAAGGGGCAATCACGTGCGACTCATTGAGCTCATTATATGAGCAGCATGGGCAGGGCAAAAGGCTTGAAACCAAGCAGCAGCCATTGCCATTAGCTTTAGTAAACATAACGCCTCACACACACACACATACACATCTACACTCACAGACATATGTTTATGTATTAATGTTATGTGACGGTCGCGAAGCTAACAAAAAGTTGATTTAACCCACAAAAAAAAAATAAATAAGTGTTTGGCGAACGAATTCTTGCAGTTCTCTATTCTTCTATTAAAGGAAAATTCTTGCTTCAGTCGCTGTGTACATTCACTACCGCCACCGTATGCTGCCACCGTCAGCCATGTTATTGATAAAATTTTGTCAAACTGTTTTGATTGGACAGGGACAACAGTAAGAACAGGAACAGCAACAGAAGCAAGACACTGACAGAGACAGTGGCAGAGGGACATCAAGTTGTTGTACATGAACATAACAGCTTGATGGCCGGAAAACTATGACGCCGACCGAAAATAACAAAGAGTCAACGTCAGGCGCCAAAAAACACATCAAATTTTAAGTATTATAAGAAAGAGAAAGAAGCAGACGAAAAAGAAGCCAAATAAATGTAGACAGCAAGGCGTTGGCTGTGGCTGTGGCTGTGACTGTGGCTGTGCTGCTAGAGCTGGAGCTGGAGGAGCTGTAGGTGGTGGTGGCAATTCAAAAGACACGAAAATTTAATAGCACGGCACAAAGTGTGGCTATAACAACCGACTGAGCGAGCAGCTCCTTGGACTCAGGCCTTAATAGACAGAGAGAGAGAAAGAGAGAGAGAGAGATAGAGAGAGAGAGAGAGAGACAGAGAGAAAGTAGATAGCAAAATGGGCGTAAGTGTGATACAGAATGTCAACACTTGCCCGCAACATGTTGTGAATGTGAATACGTTGTCATCTAAGACGTGTCCAGCTCATACACTGCAAGAAATTAGTGTGTCTTATAATCAATATTTAACATTTTTACATATTAAAGTTCAACTGATTTTCAATGTAATAAAGTCAACGAAATGTTATTAAATATTTTGCCAATTGGCAAAATTGAACTATATTTTCTTGCAGTGTAGTACGACTTGATACTTAACCAGAGGAAGAAATACAAGCTTATAAAAAGCGACAAATAATTCGAAAATAGTAAACATCAAAAATTATATAATGCTACGCGAAAAGTTTTTATGCTCTACGCGAGAATTATTTTAATGGAGTTTGTCTTAAAGGTCATTGAACTCGTCGAATTATACGCTAGAGAAAACTTTTAGTGGCAGAGTTTTCTTTTAGCCGAAAAAGAAGAGAAGTTAAAAAAAAAAAAAAACAAATGTCATGCAATTTTTAGCATCAAATTGCAATTAATCAGTAAGAATCTGTCTCAAGCGAAATCTCTCTCACTCTCACTTTCTATCTCTGTCTTACTTAATCTATTTGCCATATGTGCGACATTTGCACTTGTCGACGATTTGTCGCCACAATTGAGCAAAGTTGCTGAGTACTGAATCATTTCAGAATTTGTGCTGCGGTTGCCTCTGCTGAGCAATATGGCAGATGGGAAGAAGGGGAAAGGAGAATACATAAGTGGACGAAACGGAAGAGACAACGATAAATGTTCTCTCATTAATAATAATTTGCGTTAATTTATTACCCCCCCAAACATTGTGTGTATGTTGTTTTCCTATTCCACATAATCTCTTCTTCACTTCCCTCTCATAGTGTCTACTAGTGTCCCCTGTATGCCTCTGCATGCCAAAATTCAATTTTGTGCTCTACGCTTTGCTTCGACTTACGCAGATGGCCTCAAATTATGTAATTGATGTGCGGTCTGATGTTTGTTGTCTGTTGTCTGATGTGATATTTTTGGTACATACCTGAAATGATATAAAGAAGAAGTAGATATAGGTTAGCATTGATTGATATTGATTGAGGGATTAGCACTGATAAATAAGAATGAGAAATAAGAATGCGATAACTTTTAGCGAATAAAAAAACATTGAGAAAACATTTCTATTTAATTTTTCTAATATTTTTCTATATAGATTTCTATAGGCAGAGGCAACCGCAGCACAAATTCTGAAATGATTCAGTACTCAGCAACTTTGCTCAATTGTGGCGACAAATCGTCGACAAGTGCAAATGTCGCACATATGGCAAATAGATTAAGTAAGACAGAGATAGAAAGTGAGAGTGAGAGAGATTTCGCTTGAGACAGATTCTTACTGATTAATTGCAATTTGATGCTAAAAATTGCATGACATTTGTTTTTTTTTTTTTTAACTTCTCTTCTTTTTCGGCTAAAAGAAAACTCTGCCACTAAAAGTTTTCTCTAGCGTATAATTCGACGAGTTCAATGACCTTTAAGACAAACTCCATTAAAATAATTCTCGCGTAGAGCATAAAAACTTTTCGCGTAGCATTATATAATTTTTGATGTTTACTATTTTCGAATTATTTGTCGCTTTTTATAAGCTTGTATTTCTTCCTCTGGTTAAGTATCAAGTCGTACTACACTGCAAGAAAATATAGTTCAATTTTGCCAATTGGCAAAATATTTAATAACATTTCGTTGACTTTATTACATTGAAAATCAGTTGAACTTTAATATGTAAAAATGTTAAATATTGATTATAAGACACACTAATTTCTTGCAGTGTATGAGCTGGACACGTCTTAGATGACAACGTATTCACATTCACAACATGTTGCGGGCAAGTGTTGACATTCTGTATCACACTTACGCCCATTTTGCTATCTACTTTCTCTCTGTCTCTCTCTCTCTCTCTCTATCTCTCTCTCTCTCTTTCTCTCTCTCTGTCTATTAAGGCCTGAGTCCAAGGAGCTGCTCGCTCAGTCGGTTGTTATAGCCACACTTTGTGCCGTGCTATTAAATTTTCGTGTCTTTTGAATTGCCACCACCACCTACAGCTCCTCCAGCTCCAGCTCTAGCAGCACAGCCACAGTCACAGCCACAGCCACAGCCAACGCCTTGCTGTCTACATTTATTTGGCTTCTTTTTCGTCTGCTTCTTTCTCTTTCTTATAATACTTAAAATTTGATGTGTTTTTTGGCGCCTGACGTTGACTCTTTGTTATTTTCGGTCGGCGTCATAGTTTTCCGGCCATCAAGCTGTTATGTTCATGTACAACAACTTGATGTCCCTCTGCCACTGTCTCTGTCAGTGTCTTGCTTCTGTTGCTGTTCCTGTTCTTACTGTTGTCCCTGTCCAATCAAAACAGTTTGACAAAATTTTATCAATAACATGGCTGACGGTGGCAGCATACGGTGGCGGTAGTGAATGTACACAGCGACTGAAGCAAGAATTTTCCTTTAATAGAAGAATAGAGAACTGCAAGAATTCGTTCGCCAAACACTTATTTATTTTTTTTTTGTGGGTTAAATCAACTTTTTGTTAGCTTCGCGACCGTCACATAACATTAATACATAAACATATGTCTGTGAGTGTAGATGTGTATGTGTGTGTGTGTGAGGCGTTATGTTTACTAAAGCTAATGGCAATGGCTGCTGCTTGGTTTCAAGCCTTTTGCCCTGCCCATGCTGCTCATATAATGAGCTCAATGAGTCGCACGTGATTGCCCCTTGTGGCACGTACTGTTGCTATTGTTGGGCATTACTACTGCTGCTGCTGCTGCTGCTGCTGCTGCTGCTGCTGCTGCTGCTGCTGCTGCTGCTGCTGCTCTTTAAGTTTGCCCCTTGAACTCTATGACAGCATTGCGCCTTAAAGTTGTTACATATAAAAAAAAAAATAAAAGAGAAAGAAAAAGAAGAAAAAGCAAACCCAATTTCAAGTTTATTTACCTTGCCCCAAAACGAAGCCAGGCAGAAACTCAAAGCACTATAAGCCACGCCCACGCGAGTGAGTTAACTGTTTTTTTTTTGTGTTTTTTTTGCTCTTCTCTGAGCTTTTCTGCGCTTTGGGCCAACCGCCAATTTCCATATGGTCAACAAAAAAAAATCGTTGAATATTGCAGTGACTGTGGCAACAGCCTCCAAATGTCGTTGGCCAACGGCGACTACGTTGCTGTCGCTGTCGCAGCAGACAAATACAGTTTGCAGTTCACCTCTTTTGCAGTTCACTCGTTCCTCCCTTTATCTCTCTTTCTTTTTCTGTCTTTCATGCAGTTTACGAGCAAAATTACACGGCAGATGTAGACAGACAGCAGCAAAAAAAAAAGAAAAATCAAAACATTTCCTGATCGAATCAAAGCAGTACGAGAAGAGCAAAAAAATCAAGCTCATACTGCAGTTACAAATATGACTGACTCCTAGTGTGTGTATGAGGAAAAGAGAGAGAGAGAGACAGAGAAGATGAAAAAAATAGCAGCTGACACTGAAGTTGATAGGTTAATGCCATTAGATGGCAATGATTTGATTGGCGTTGATTGGAAAACTGCCAGACGCTGCTGCTGCATCTGCTGCTGCTTCTGCTTTGGCTTCACTTGCTGCATATGATACCTGACGATGAGGTTTTGCTACTGCAGCTAACGGAGCGTATGTCTGTAATGTCATTACACACACACACACACACACACACACACACACACACACACACACACACACACACACACACACACACACACACACACACACACACACACACACACACACACACACACACACACACACACACACACACACACACACACACACACACACACAGTTACACTCAAAAATATATGCTGTCTTTACTTGAAATCGCCAACAGCACGAATTGTTATAACTTTCAATAAAAAAAAATAAAAAAATGTTGCAAATATATCTATCATAATATGTTACATACAAAAAGAAGACTTATCACGCACAAAAATGACGCGACAAATTCAATTTCAATCTTTGGCAGATTTAAAAATTATTTGTATTTCATTTTTGTTATATTTATCGAAAAATGTATCCATTATTATTTGCACGTACTGCAAATATTACGTATACGCAGCTTTGTCGACTCTAGTTTCTATTTTAATATACAATATATATTGTATATTGTGCCATTCATAAGCTGAACATCAATCGAGTTTTTGCCACTTAGTATAAATATGAAGCAGCACTCATAAGTGTTCGAAAGTAGCATCAATTTGTTGCGGCCTATTGGCCAAAAGAATTTAATCATATATGTGTCAAGGAGACGGAAACAAGAAGACGGGACACTGAACATGATAAAGTCGAATCAACACGAACATGAATGCTGTAACCATTGGCGACCTTTTGAGTTATTGCCATCTGATTGATTGGTCGACTGTGACTCTGACTGTGAGACTGTGAGAAAATACTTTTGAAATGTTTTGTGCTTGTGTGCTATGTGTGCCTTTAGTGCTGGCTGTGTGCTATGAGTACGCATTCATGTCTTGTTGTCTAGTTTTCATTTTAGTTGCTGCTTGCTGCTTGCTTTATAAGTCACCAGCCAAGAAATATGCTTTTGAAATTTTCTGCAGCTTAGTTTCCATTTTCATTTAAGTTTTCGCTGTGCTGCGTGTGTGATGTGTGCTGTGATGTGTCGTGTGTAAGTGTCCGTGCAGCTGTGTGTGTGTAAGTGTAGTGTCAAGTGTGTGTGAATGCAGTGTGTGACGCGTGTGTCGACGTGGTCAGCAAAAAAAAAAAAAAAAAAAAGCAGCGCAGCTGTGTGACAAGAAAACTGTAGCGCGATGTGTGTGTGTGTGTCAGTGTGTGTGTGTGTGCTGTGTGTGTGTGCTGTGTGCAGCCTGTGTGTAAGTTTTTTTGCCTTACGAGCAGCTGTTACTGCTACTGAAATCCTTCAGACAAAAGCCAATAATGCACAAAAAAAGGAAAAGAAAAAAAAAAAACTGCAGCATGTAGCAGCTGCTTCTTCTGCTGTTGCTGTTGTTACAGTTGTAGTAACTGTTGCTATATTTTTTTTTTATGCTGCAACACTATCTTGATGCTTTGCTTTTCACGCATCCATTTGCTGCTGACTCTGACGTTGATGCTGATGCTGATGTTGATGTTGTTCTTCCTGTTGATACTGTTGATGTTGATGTCCTTCTGCAACAAGCAAAAGTCGAAAGGCAAAGATATAAAAACGCATCAAGGGACGCAAGTCAAAAACACGAAAGCAAAATGTGATAAATGTAAATTTTATACCTCGTAAAAAAGACAAACACAAAGAGTTAGATTCGACTGCAAGTGAATGTAAAATTTATGATTATAAATTATAGGGTATCTAGTAGGTCATCATTATTATTCATATGCAATATTTTATTTTCATTTGTTTATTGCTGTTTGTTGTTGTTGTTTCTTATTGTTCTTCTTGTTTTTCCCCTTTTTTTTGCTGTCAATTCATATTCCTTTTTTCTGTTGCATACTTCAAGGCGTTGCCTTGAAGCGTTGTCATTGCTGCCGCTGCTTCTGTCTGCTGTTGCTGCTGCTGCTGCTGTCAGTAGCGTCTGAGCAAAATCCACTTCAATGCTCGACACTTTTGACATGCAACTGACTGACGCTTATGCCGCAGCTGCAGTTGCTGTTGTTGATGTTGTTGTTGATATTCTTGTTCCCATTACAGTTACAGTTGCTGTTGCTTTGTCATGCAATGCGCTTCCCTTTCATGTTGCATGCCTCGTTTAGCACAAAGATTTACTGCAACTTAATTCCATAGTCGTGGTGAAGAGTGCAGTGACAGCGGCAGGGACACAGCCAGAGGGGCCACAACTTTGAGTAGCGCATGAAAACTCATAATATTGATGAGAAGGCAGGATGCAGCGTGCAGCATGCAGCATTCAGCCGTGTGGCACGTGAGATCTAACACAAAAATTTGTGCAATAAGCTGGAAATTCTACAAAAATCAAGTCAACAATTGGCCAGAGGCGACACAAACTTACTGGGGCAAGTGGCAAGTAGCAAGGGGCAAGTAGCAAGTGGAAAGCTATGCAGTTTAAAATGCTGTTGACGTTGCCAAAACGGCTTCACACAATTTTCAAGATTGTTTGGCAAGTCATGAATGACTATGTGTGTGTGTGTAAGTGTGTTTTGCACCCTTAGTTTTCAGGACGGCACGTGCCACAGTTGAGGCATGTTTTTGCCTGCACTTTGCAGCTATGATATAAGAATTCAGACTTTGGCAAGAATATAGGTCGCATTTGCTCAAAATGATTTCTTGACTTTGCTAGTTGCAGCATTTTGTGGCACACTTGCCGTTGCACTCTCTATGCATGTGAGTTGATTTAATTTCGAGCCTATTACACAAAGCACAAATCGCAATATAAATCGATAGGAAAAACACACACACACATAGCCTTCAGCTGCTGATTATGTGTAGATAAGGCGACTCAAATCTGCGGCCTATTTCAGGTTGAGCTTTTGAATTGTGTTCTGTTTGCCAGGATAATGTCGCAAAGCTGTTCGCTGAAGCAAACTCGAGGCGCGTCGACTGTGGCGTCAGAAAACAATAAAAAAAAATAAAAAAAAATTGTTACAAAACGTCGCTTCAAGATAAACGTTGAGTTAGGGTAACGAGTTGTGGGCCAGTTCAGTGAGAGAAAGAGAGAGAGAGGGAGGTCCGAGAGTAAAGAGAGAAGTGGAAGCCCGTGGCACGTTGGGCGATAAAAAAAATGGCTGCACATAAAAAGAAGGCAGCGATAAAATGCGACAAAACCGACAAACAAATCTTCACTGCAAGAGGAAGCAAATCTCAGCGAGTTATCCTTGAGGGTCGCTCACAGACACACAGACAAAAGGAAGGGAGCGTTAAATCGAGTGAGATAGAAAAAGTCAGATGGCGTTGGAGATTGAGATGGATTTGAAGTGGGACCGAAGCACAGACCAACAGAGAATGGCAATCAGACATATGAAATATGTCTTTATCTTTCTTTCTCTGTCTGTCTCGCGCTGTCTCTTTCTTTATGCCACAGCATCGTCAAAGCGCTGCACACCATTGTTGAGTAGTTTAAAGTAGTTTCGCCTTTTGTCAAAAGGGATTTACACTTTTGACTACAGAAATTGTTTTCACATTAAGCTGCAAATGTGTTGAAAGGCAAGACACAAAGATGCAGAACGTGAGATACATTCGATAATCCACATACACATAGAGAAAGAGAAAGAGAAAGAGAGAGGGGTAGTGAGATTTTGAGATCAGTTGACAAGTGTCCTTGCTGGCTGACAGCCTTGAATTCAAACTAGACTCAAATACTCGAGAGAGATTTAAGTCAAGTAATCATTAGACATAAGCTCACACTTACAGCTGATGTCAAAAATGCAAGTCAGTTTCAAGCGCAAGGTGAATTAATAACATTGACTAAGCTAAGTTAGTCTACATGTTCACAAGGATAATAATAATAATAATAATAATAAGTATAATAATAATATGATAAGTATTCAATGCTTTAGCTTGTTTAAACGTAGAAAAATATTTCTGAAGATTTTTCTGAATTTTCTTCACTTTGATTTACAGCCAAAAACGGTTTGTCAACATTTCTATAATTTGTAATATCCTGGAAATATTTATCCTTGCCTTGACACTGCTGCATTCGACATAATTTAGCCATTTTCTTCTTACTGCTGTCAATTTCCTGTTATTGTTGTTGATGCCACAGTTTTCTTTCCTCTTTCACATTCGACTCTGCAATTTCTTTTTATTTTCTCTCCCGTTGCCTTTTCCACATTTTTTTGCAGTGCAAGTTTTCGCACTTTGCTTTCGTATTTGTTTTTCTTTTCTTTTTTTTTTTTGCTCTTTTCCCTAAGTTCTGTTTCTGCCACAAATTAGGCAAACTTTTTGCCATACACTTTGCTGTTGCATGTTGCAAGTTTATTAGCTGCTTGGCAGGCGGCCAATCTGCAACATTTAAAGAATTTTTTTTAAAGGCAAGCCATGCAGGCGGAGGCAAATCCAAGGATTTTCCAAGTATTTTACTTTAAGTGGACCATTAATAGAGCGAGAGGCGTGGCATGTTTTGAGGGCGGTATGACGTAGCTCTAGGCATAGTTGACCCGCCTTCATGGGGGGTTCCACTAGATATAATTGCCAGCGATTTTCACACTCACTTGAGTTGCCATCGATGCACACACACACACACACACACACACACACACATACACATACACATACAGTGTCATCTGCATAGGAATAGAGACAGCAGTCGAGTCTGTCAGCGTAATCCCGGTGTGTCAGTCACAATTAGCCGCATAGCTGAAAATAAGAATAGCCATGCAAGGATGAGAATGTAGAAACGAAAGCCAGGATGAGGCGACAGTTAACAATCTACTCACTGTCAATGAATGCGACAGACTTTGGCTAAAGCGCTTTTGACAGCGTGTGACAATACATACAAACACTTGTAACGCCCACACACTGGCACACACTTATCTCTCACAGTCTCTCACTCTCTCACTCTCTCACTCTCTTACTCATATCACGCACACATATAGAGTATATGTAATGCTCGCAGAGTAAACGTGCCGGTGAGTGTGAGAGACAGTGCAAACAGTAGCTTAGCATATGTCTACCCTATACGCTTTAACCAGAAGGGGTATATAAAGTAGTATAGCTATGGACAGATAAATAAATATTAAATAAATAAATTATTTAGTTGTATAAATAATAAGAAATAAATAAATGCCAAATAAATGAAAATAAATAAACGAAGCAATAAATAAATAAAAAAATAAAGAAAAAAAATAAATAAAAATAAAAAAATAAATAACGAATAATTCCTTTCCATGTTTACAACTTTTCTTTGCTGTTCTGTATCTACAGGGTATCTATTTGTCTGCTACGCTTGAAATTAGCTACATTTTTTCCGTTGTTTAACTGTTGTCCTGCACAGGACAGAAACACTTGGACACAAATGCTTGGAGTGTCCTTCAGTCTATTTGGATACTTTGCATTTTCTGCGTTTTGCTTCGTATATTTTTTTTTTTTTTTTTTTTAGCTGAGCTTGCTCTCGTTGTTGTTGTGGTTGTTGCTCTGCTAAATGTGCTCTATTTTTATGCGAGGCTACACAACATGCACACAGAGGCACGCACACACATAGACACGGACTTAGACATAGATACTGATATAGACACAGAAACACACACACACTTGCAAAGACAATGCCACTTTGGCTAATGAAATGCAAACGCTGCTGTTGTGGAAATCCTTCTGTATATATATGTGTGTGTGTGTGTGTGGGAGTCTGCAAGTGTGTATATGATTTCGAAAATAGCTGCAAAGCTTGAATAAAAAAACAAACCAAAAAAAAATAAAAAAAAGAGAAAAACCCCAACGAACGAAGCAAGAAGCAGAACAGCAGAACAGCAGAGAGGCAGAGCAGCAGGGCATCAGCAGCAGAGCTTCAAATATGGTTATAACAACCATATTAATATTTATGCGTTGTGTTAGCAGAAGGCTAATGAATGTTAGCTTGCACAGAACGTGGCCAGAAGCTAAAATAAAACTGCTCAAAGAATTAAAGAAATACAATATCGCAGTGCTAGAAGAACTCTATGAACTCTATTATTATTATAAAATGTGAACTGATTTTTATGCTCGTTTTCAAATACATTTCAATTGTAATTTAAGGTACACATTCAAAATCTTTAACTATTCCATTTTTGTTTTTTTTTTTTATAGAATCAAGGAATCTAGAATCAAAGTTGAAATTAATGTTTTTTTTTTTTTTTTTGTACTCTTCTCCTTTCACTCGAAGTGCTTTGTGAAAAGTGTCGGCTTTGCTTAACTGATTGCTTAATTTAATGAAAAGTGTTTGGCATGGAAACTGAAAAACGAAGTGAAAAAAACATTTACAAAACTTTTACTGGGAACAGTTAACAGTTTGCTTTAATTGCACACAGTGTTGCTATAGACAGTGCTTTCACACGCCCACTCGTCACCTTCTACTCCCCTTCCCTTCCCACCCCTCCCACCACCACCACCACCATTTAGCCTTAGAAAACTTTCAATGAAGGTAAATAAAGTGAGTTGCTCGAGCTTCGAGCAAAAGGTGCAAATAATGTTGGCAAAAGACGAAGACTTTGGCTTCTGCCTTTTTCTACAACTATTTCTTGTATTTTTTTTTATTTATTTATTTTTTTTTGCTTTTTGTTATTTTGAATTCGCAATTTGATTTGCAAATGTAAATGCTTTGTCACGCCCACAAAACAGGGCCCCTTGCAATTGGCCAGATGAGTTCGTAGCAGATTTTAATTAGTGTTTCGCCTTCTGATTCTAAATTTTTCCTTGAAATTGCTTTAAATGCAGATTTATTCATAAATTGAAATTGCTGAATTAAAAGGTACTGACTAGCGAATACGCTGTAAAATTATACAATTTAAATATTGAAAAAAATATATTTTTTGTAAAAAAAAAAATATATAATCAGTCACAGTCAGTGTGATATACTTATCACTTCCTTATATAATGTACAAGCGTTTGACATTTATTAAAAATGAAATAATTTGCCAGCGATGTGCAAAATGTTTTTTTATGCTTTGCATTGCAAATTAATTAATATTAATTACTTTACTTGTTTATGCTTGATCAACAAAAAAGAAAAAACAATGAATATTTGTTTGATATGTGTGCAAACTATGAATTTAGTATGAATATAAAAATGAGATTTTTTTTTTAAATATATTTAAAACAATTTAAGCAATTGAATTAAAAAGTGGAAAAATCTTTACAGAGTCAACGGCAACGATAAATATTTGGATTTCATTTCAAATGATTTTATTATTATTAATTTTATTTTTTGTCAACTGCAATAAAAAGTTAACGGAACGCGTTAAAAACGCGTTTTACACATACTAAAAAAAAAAAAAAAAAAAAATTATATGAAATGAAATGAAAAAGCTGCAGAAAATTAAATTTATTGAAATGTCTGTGACATTTTTATCTATCAATTTTGCAGGATTTTTGTTTTTTTCTTAAAGCCAACTGCATTTTTTACTTCATTCCACCTACAATTGAGTTTTCATTGCGCAAATATCAGCACAAACAAGCGCGTAATTGAGTCTGGCTGCCAGAACAGAGCTCGAACCTATACTTTCCTACTGCGCGTTCTCCTGCACCCATTGGTGGTAGTGGGAGTATGTGTAGCATATGTATGAATGTGCTGCACGGCAAATCAAACAGAATAAAAAGCAAGGGCCAAATACAAATTAAGCGACTGTCGCGCCAAAAAATTGAAAAGGTGTTGTTTGTACTCGCGACAACAGCAACAGCGTCGGCAACAGCAACAGCGACAACATCAACACAAGCAATATCAGCAAGAACAACAACAAGAACAAAAAATAAAGTAACAATTTTATAAATATTCTGATGAACTCGTAAATACTCTTAACTTGCTGCTTGCTGTACAATAAAATTCAATTTCAGCAAAGTTAAATACAAAAAAATATTTAAATTTTACAAAATTCTTTGTATATTTCTTATAAAAAAAAATAAATATATTTATTTTAATCGTTGAACACGAAAGAAATAAATTGAATATTTTATTATTGATTTAATTTATTTTTTTTTGCTTTGACTTAAGCAGCTTCTGCTTCTGAGTATGCAACAGTCTTTGCCTGCTGAAGCTTAGCTGATATTATGTTTTTAACACTTTCACAACACTTTAAATAATAGATATTTCAAGTTTATTATGGCTTAAACATTCTTATACTCCAATAAAATCGAATGCTAGCTGTGACGAAAGCAATGAAAGAGTTGTACTCAAAGCGCATGCAACTTCCTGCTGCAACTGCACACTATTTTCCAGACTCATACCTTCATGTTTCCATCTCTCTCTCTCCTCTTTCCTCTCTCCATCTCTCCATCTCTCCATCTCTCTGTTATCTTACTCTCGCTCAGTCTGTCAATAGACATCAAAAATGAAAATTGTAATGCGAACATTTCGGTAGATGACGACCGGAACGACAACATGAGAATAAGCATGAGAATGGCCATGAATGGAGTGGAAAGTGGCGGGGCAGCCAATGTCATCGTCATCTACATGGACATCGACATCAACATCAACATCCTTATGCTGCTATCCATGGGGCATCCTTCAGTTGGTTTTGTGTCCGCCCATTTGTTGTTTTTACGTGTATGCTGCTGCAACTGCTGCAGCTGGGAAGTCGGGAGTACACATAGGACTGCAGTGCAAAGGACTCCCCACTGGATATACACGCTCCGTGTTAGTCATGTTACAGTTTGCATTGGTAGTTGGCTATATTGACAGCGGCAAATTCATTAATGTCAGTGCAAACAGACAGAGAACCGAACAGGTATTGCACCATGCCCAGTTCCCTGACTAGTCCTGGTCCTGGTTCTGGTTCTGGTCCCAGTCCTGCCATCGCTATCCTGTATATCCCGACCGAAAAGCAATAATGCAAGTTTATTTCTGTACGCGAAAATTTGCGCGCGATTGTTAAATGGTTTGTCTGTCTGGCTGACTGTAGAAGCAAGAGTGGGCAAAAGCACGGAGACGAGAGACGATTAAGGCAGTGAGTTATTGATGACATGGTGCACTACAAGGACAATAGCCGTAATGAAGTGACAGCTTTATTGACAAATAAATTCTGTTTGCCAACACTCAACGAAGCGTCGACTGCAAACAAACAAAATGTTATAAAAAAAAATAAAAAAACTAAACTGAAAAAATAAAATAAATAGTGCAGGAGATGGAAAAGTGGGGGAGAAAGGTGACCAACAAATAATACCAGAAAATACTGCAGTTTCAGTGGCCAATTGTGCAATTTACTTTGATCCTTGGCTATAAAATAAATTGCGTAAATTTAACAAAATGTTGAGCTGGGAGAGAGTCCCGAAGTGCCTTTACTTCATTTCATATTCCAAATCAGACAGGGACAATGAGAGAGAGAAAGGGGAGAGGGAGACAGACAGACAAGAAGTTAGACAATGAGAGAACTTTTGGGTAGTAACAAGATGAAGAACTTTTGTCTGGCAACTGGCAACTGGCAACTGGCAACTTTCAAAGTGGAACTGCAACAATGCGGCAAAACATTATTAATTATGCAAGAATTGTGCAGAGATTATATACAAAATACCAAAGCACTTAAAATGCTCGAATAATCAATGTGAATGTGAACACTTTGGGAATAGATAAGGAGAAAACTAAACTACACACTCACAGAGTGACAGAGAGAGAGAGAGAGAGAGAGAGGCAGAATGATTGCAAACTGCTTTTAGCTGTCTTGGCAAAACTGAAGAAGCTTCTGTCATCGACACCGACAATGCAAACAATTATAATTGTTCAAATATTTAAACACAATCAAATTAACAGCGACAACAATGAACTGACTTATGGCATTCAGCTTAAGAAATCTTATTTCATATGCTATGCATTTATAAAATATATATAGATTATTGTCTATATAGTGTGTATAAAGCAGAAAAGAAAATAATATGAAAATATGTTTGAAAAAAAAAAAAGGAAATAAAATAAATATTAGATAATCGAAATATAATTGCATGAAAATGATGAAAATAATTAATATTTATATAAACAATAATAATTAACATTATTTGAGAATATTACTTTGTCAGCTGTCTTTTCACATGTGTCATATCATTAAAACATTTCAGTTGTACATGAAAATTAATATTTCTGCAACATGTATAGTATAGTATAGTATGGTATATGGTAAATAACATTTATAAATATTTAAAATAATGCACTTATTTTTGTTAGTTTATTGGCGAAAATGTTTCGTGTGGCAAATGTTTAATTTGCAAGTGACATGCAGGACATACAGGACATACAGGACATACACTGGACGATAATTGGTCAGCTTTTAATTATTCACAAATGTGTTGTGCGGTGAATGGTAAATGGAAAATAAAGGCGAAATTGGGGAAAATGGGGAGAAAATGCTGAAAATGTTACCTGTGCATTGTGAATTGTTTTTCGGCAAAGGGCCAATGGCAACAGCAACAGAAACAGCAACAGCAACAGTAATAGCAATATCAACAGCAATGCCAATGGCCAACAGCAGCAATAACAATAACATTGTCCTCTGTGACTGGTTTATAAATATTAAATAAGCAAAAATGTTTGTGACAATTGCCATATACTACTTATTATTGTTGTTGTTGTTGTTACTATTGTTACTACTGTTGTTACACAGCTGCCAAACTAATTATCAACAATCAACAGAAACTCTATCGACAATTTGTTGTGTAAATATCAAGTATTGCCTTTCCCCATGCCAATAAGTATGCTACAAATACATGCATAGATAATGCAACAAATCATTAAAATGCCGCATCCCATTGAACTTCTTCAATGAGACAAGACAAGACGAGACGAGTGAGAGGTGTGATATTGAGTCGCTGCTTTCACTTAACAGTCAAGTGATTTGGCCGATTGAAAGCGAATCGCAGCCCAAAAGCCGCAGCACCAACATCATTTATTTAACAGTACAGAAATCAAGTGTAGCACAACGTTGAGCTTGGGCTTGAGGTGAAGGCGCGTAACTTAGTCAGCTTACACAATAAAAAAAAAAAAAAAAACGAAAACAACATAAGAAATAAAAGAGAAAAAAGCAAAAGAAAAAGAAAAAGCAACAAAAAAAATTCCATTGCTGTATTTTTCGGAGTATAAAGCCCAAGCACAGTATTTAATATGCATGCCTTGTTGTTTGGTCAATCGGAGCAGAACCTGCCAAGTGTGCTGGGAGGCTGGAAGCAGTGCTCGTTAAGGATGACACACACAGAAAAATAGAGGAGTGGCAGCTATAGAGAGTGAGAGAGAGGTGTAGTAAGGGAAAGAGAGACATAGAAGTTTTGGGCATGGGTAAAAAGCAAGCATGAACAGCCGGTAATATAATCGCAAAGTCTATAAAAAATGCAAAGCTTCGTGCTACCCAGCACTTTCTTGCAACCTTTGACTATGGCATATAAAAATATAATATTTTTTCATATAATATTGCGTAGGAAATGTAAAAAAAAAAATATGTTGTAAACATAATTAAGTCATTTTCAGACTTAATATTTTTATTTAATTTAATTTTTAATTATTTTAATTTTGAATTTTAATTTTGTCACAGTTAAAACTAATATACCTTCAGTCAACAATCAGAAATGAGAAAATGCAGCACATCCTTTGGCACGTAATTCATGTTCTGTGTATATGAGCTTTTCCTCTCCCTCTTTCTCTCTCTCTCTCTCACTCTCTCGCTCTCGATTTTTCTCTCTTTTCTTGTCTATTTCTTTCATTCATGCTGTCTGTTTTCTGTGATTGACCCAAAAATTCGCTGATTCGTTTTGATTTTTACTGTCTCTTCTCTTTATCGTTTCTCGTTTTTCCAAGCCTCTGTTTTCTTTTCGACTGGAGATAATTTTTTTTTCTGGCTCTGTGCAAATTGAAAACAAAAATATGCCACAAGTTTATTGAAATTCTTTTCGAGTGCCACAGGATCAAACATACAAAGAAAGTAAATGCACACAATAATAAAAAGAATTCATGCTTCCAAATTGCTGCAAAACATTTGCCAATTGTTTTTCTTCTTTTGATTTTGTCAATACCAAAAAAAAATAAAAATTGACAGTATCATTAGAAGATTATCAATTGTTGGAATGCGGCAATGTGCCAACTAAACATCAATCGTTGCTGTTAACAACTCCCACATCAACACCTGCAACTGCAAGTGCAACTGCAGCAGTAGCAACATCTAGTTAAATGAATTTACCAAAGCGTTGCATTCGCTGCTAGCTACGCTACAGAGGCAACTTGTACATTTTGGCATAATAAATTTTGCTTGCTGAGTTTTTGTTGGCATTTTTGGCTTGTGGTTGTGGTTGCCACTGGTGCTGTTGCATGTGCACTCTGTGCTCTGCGGCAACTTCAATCTTAATTAGCTGACGCACTGCTAACAGTGCTACATGCCACCATAGTGCACAGTGCACAGTGTACAGTGTACAGTGTACAGTATACAGTGTCGCAAAAATAGTTGGAAATAAAAGTCATACACACATTATATATGCATTTTATTGTATGCGTTGCCGACAATTTTGTTGCAACTTGTTACAGGCACCTGCGGCAAAAGTGTCATGTTTGCCTAATGAGTTGCCAACGCAGTAACACATACACACACACACACTCATACTCCCACGCACATACAGCGACACGTGGAAGCATACAATATGCTAAATTGGAAAGTAGAAGCTTGTGAAAACTGAGTTGATTAACAAATTAATGAGCAACAAATGTGTCGAAGAACAGAAATTTGCTCGACTTAAGGAAGTGCATTAAGTGACCTTATAAACTTGGCTCAGCCTGATATAGTGGTCCGATCCGACTGGCTTCATCTTATTTACCGCTTATGGGCATATGGGAGTATGTGTATAAAGTTTCATTGATATAACTTTAAAACAGACAGAGAGAAGGACATGCAGATTTGGGTTCTCCTGTCGATCAATAATATATATACTTTGTTGGGTCTGCCACGCCTCCTAAGTGGCGTCCTATTCCAAATTAATATACCCTCTGCAAGGGTATAAAAATATGTAGGTAAACCTAATGACATGCATAGCATAAAAAGAAAGCTAAATTTAAGCATGAAAGAAATGAATGATTATATGAGCCAAAGACTCCTTGAGCCAAACTTGGCGTAATGCAAACATACTTAGACTTAACTAGTAAGCTTATAATAATTCAAAAAGCTTATTTCGCTTGCATATCTGAAGAAATACTTGTACATGAAATAATTTCATTCCTTTGCCTGGCTTGTTACCTGTCAAATGTCCTGACAGCTTGAGAGCTGAATAAAAAAATAGAAAGAAGAAAATAAAAAAAAAAACCCTTTTCATTGTCCACATTCGGACACGTTGGTTTTGAGCCAAGGTTTGTTTTGTGTTTCGTTCGCTATTGTTTTGTGATTTTTTTTTTCTTTTTTGGCCGGAAATGAGTAACTGTTGTTGTTTATTGTTTGTTGTTTGTTGCTTGTTGTTTGCCTTGGCCTAAACGTTGAATTGTTAATAATATGCTTGCTTTTCTTTTTCCACATTTTTCTACATTTTCTTGCTTTTTATTCATTCATTCATTCATTCTTTATTGTTTTCGCCTTTTCTTTTCTTTTCTTATCTTTTTTTTTGGCAAATCGTGTCATGTCAGGCGTGACATGCCGCTGACAAATGTTGCATATGTTACATGTATGCAATGTCTCTGCTCTACGATGCAGCAGCCTTGTTCCATTTAAATTGTCACATACAACACATGATACGTGCCACATGCAACATGCAACATTGTCCCAATGGCTCTGCTTTAGCATCTTTGATAATGAAGTGAATGTGCAAATGTTTATAATAAATTCACTTGCATTTTGCATTTTAGCAATTTGAAAATTCCATAAATTACAAACAATGCTCCAAAGTGTCATATTCTTAAGTAACTCCTTCACTTTCTCATTTGCCCCTCTTTCTCTCTTTCTCTCTCGCAATCACTCAGTCTCTCTGTTAATAATTAAATGTCGCCCAAGCTCACTAGACTTTAGACGCCGCAAGTCAACAGTTGGTCCCAAAAGTAAGGCCCCCGGTAAAGAGTCATCGCTCATTTGTTATTTAATCTTTGTCCAGTAGAGAGAATGAACCCCTTTTCCCATTTCCCATTTCATATTTCCCATGGCACTCGCACTTGCCTCCGACCATCAAAACTCTTGGCCGTTAGCACAGCTCTTGGCTAGGCAAAAGTGTTAATGAGTTTTAATTATTAAAATTTGAAATTTGTTGCTGTTTTTGTTGTTTGTTTTGCTGTTGCATTTTGAAACTGTCAAATTTCATATTTGCAGAGGCCACGCCCACAACAACATACAACGCCCACAAGGCAAAAACATTTCTAGCCGCTTTACTTTTTTCTTCTCCTCTTCTTCTGCTATTCAGCTTTTCTGCCTTATCTCGTTACATAATTTTTGTTTGCACAAACTGCCAGGCGAACAGCAAACAAAAGCAAAAACAATAACAACAACAACAATAAGAACAACAAGTAACAAGTTGCTTTAGCTGCAGGCAACAAACTTTTGGCAGTCAGTGTCGCTATGTGTGTGTGTGTGTTAGTGTGTTGCAAATAATTTGCAATCAAAAGTTGCAACCATGAAAATTTCTCATTTTGGCATGTGGGCGAATGGAAGCGAATTGAGGGCGTGCCAATGTCCCGCAGCTGTTTTGCATTTGCCTCACAACACCAGGCCCCGCCTGCCGCCCATCATAACAACTGTCTCGAAATTTTGGCTAATTTGTAAAATAAGCATAACGAGGCAAAAGTTTATAGCGTATCTTTTGTATCTTCATCTGTGAATGTTAATGTATCTGTGTCTCTGTCCGTGTGTATCTGTGAGTAGATTTATGCTTCTGTGTGTGTGTGAGTGTATGCGATAACAGCGAGTTGTTTGCTTAGCAATTAAAATATTAGTTTTACCTGTTTATTGTTGCTATAGCAACAGTAGCAGCAACAGCAGCTGTTGTTGCTGCTGTTGCTCTTGCTGCTGTGCTTGGCCAAGGAGAGCTTATTAAGCAATTTACAAAATATTTACCATGTGGGCGGCTTGAGGTCTTTAATCAAATGAGAAAAAAAGGCGAGAAGATATGCGCTAATTACCTGGGCAATTGTTGCTGTTGTTACTGTTGTTGCTATTGTTGCTGCTGTCGTGGTTGCAACACAGATAACAACACAAACAAACAGTAAGTAGCAAGGATCAAGCAAAAGAAGACACGCGAACAATGCCAGCAAATTCTACATAAATAAAAATAAAAATGAAACAACAAAATGAAAAGCAAATAAAAGCAGCAACAGCAAGGAATAGAAGTAGCAGCAGCAGAAACAACAGCAACAGCAGCAAGGATGTCCCAGCTCAGCCAAGAGATTAAAGCAATGCCAGCTAACACGATGAGGCCAAAGAGGTTTAATTGAGCAGCCTGGCCGCGACAATGTGAACGTGCGGCCGCACAGAAGGCGTAGCCAAAGTGGGCGCAGCTTTGCGCGTTAGCCAAATGCCAAAGAAAAAGAAAAAAATGAAAATGAAAATGAAAAAGACAGAGAAATAAAAAGAGAAAAAGAAAAAAAATAAAACTAAAAAAAGAGAAAAAGAAAAGCAAAAAATGCAAACAAAACGTTTCATTTAAGCCAAAAGAAGTTGGCCAACATTGTTCGTGTCGTTGTCATGTTGCTATTGTTGCAGCAAGTACTGCTACTGCTACTGCTACTGCTAGTTGCTGGTTGCTGGTTTCTGCTGGCAAAGCACAACTGCAATTGTCTAATGCTGCAATGCATCCCGGGTCCCGTTTTCACAATGAACGCCGTCATTTTGTATGCAAAATGCGGCAAAACAGCAAGTAACAAAAAAAAAACAACAAAAGTTGCAACAACAACGAGAACCACAAGAATTGCCAGCAAGAACAACATGAGCAACAATTGCAACATGAGGCACAGTCACATGCTGCCTGCCTGCATTCATTCATTTGCTTTGCTTATTTAGTTACACTTACTCGCAAGTATTCGTGATGCATACCACACACACACACATACACACACACACATAGAGTCCAAATTTAGTTAGCAGCTTCAAGTATGCAAATTCTAAATTTAATTTACACATTTTGAATATTAAAGTAAACTAATAAAAAATGCAACTTAATTTAAATCAAAATTATACTTATTATTATTCTTTTTTTTTTAGTTTTTAACAAGTTGAAAAATTAATAAAAAAAAAAAAAAAGAAAATTATTTATTTTGTTTTTGCCAATTAACACCTGAAGTTTTGTATCTCCACTTATAATGCGCGACTTCTTGCCTCTATGCAGGCTTCGGGCATGGTGTAGTTGACACAACAATGCTGCAACAATCGGCGTCTGCTGCTGTCGCTGCCTGAGGCAGCCTAGCTACTGCTTTTCATTCTTTTCATACATTTTTTTTGCAGCAGCAGCATTTTCTTTTCTTTTTCATCTTTTGTTGATTGTTGTTGCACTTAAAGATTCTGCTGCTTTTTTAGACCGAAAGCAAAAGGAGAATATAAACAAACAGCAAAAGCAATTCACAAACTAAATAAACAAGCAGCATAACATAACAAAAACAACAAAAACATCAACAACAACAACAACAACAAAAATAACTACAACAAGAAGAATTACTGCAGTCAACTTGGCTGCCAACGGCGTTTCGTTGACTCGACGCTTGACTTAATTGGCGTTAGGCAGCTTAAGTGGGCGTGGTAGGTAGGCAAAAGGGGCAGGTTAGTAGCAGTAAGTAGTTAGCTGCTTTTACTGCATTGTAAGCCATCTTAAGATTTTCGCTCTATTTTATATCCCTAATTTGGCTTGAATCATGCCAAGGAACAGAGAACGTCATTTAATGGCCGGATAAGCAAACATGGAAAAAATTCAAGAAAATATTTGTAAGCATTTTCTTAATTCCTCTTAAATTCTTAATATATATATATATATATTTTTTTTTTTTGAATTATTTAAATATTTTTTACTAAAAATGTATTATGTTTTCTATAGTGTAAAAAATATTTCTAAAGAAAATACTCTTCATTTTTCTTTTAAGTATTCATATCTTGCAATTCTTAATTTTCTTTAATAACATTTTTAATTATTTTTTTATTTATTTCTCTTTTCATATTTATAATTCTCATGTCTCAGCATTATCAAAGACTATTAATCTGCCATTGCATATGCATATAAAATATATTTAATTGCCAACAAATTTCAAGTTGAATTTGTGTGCAAACACTTTGTGCAAATGCCGCCAACCGATAAAAGTCAATAGCAAAAAGTTGTTTCAATGTTGCACATACATATATTTTTATTTCCAGTTTTATTTTTCATTTTTTTTTTTCTATGTTGGCGTTGACAAGCAAGCAACAACCACAAAAGCGACAATTATTTAAATATTTAAATATTTGCAGTACACACTTCATTGCGATTTGTGACGCTTACATTGTGAATGTTAGCTTTGAGTACCCTTCAGTCTATGTGATCGGGTATACTTGGCAGCATAAGAGCTACAAAAAATCAATATTAGAACATTGTAGATAACATTGCAGGGTATTTATTAGTCTATCATATTGCCAAGTTGCAGTTTCATACATGTTCAAGCCATTTGACATTTTCAAAGTGCTTACAATTTACAATTTAACGCCTATCTAAGACGAGGCTAAACATTCCTCAAGACTCACCTCCGGCCGCCTCCTCAAATGCGTGACACGCCCACAGTGGAACGCTATGTGATCGCTTTATAAACTGTTTTGGTTATTTGGTTAGGTGTCTGTTTAATTATTGTAAGTCAACACTTTGCTGTCATAGAAGTCATAGAAGGCCATAGAAATGCAGTGTTCATTTTCGATATCATGATATGTTGCGTATGCGTAATATTTGCATAAATTAAATTTGATATTAGACAATTTATAGACGTCACATCAGATGATAAGAAAACTAATATGAATGTAAAGGAAATGTACTTGTACTTGCATATTATAAACTAAACTAACTGAAAACAAACAGATTGCGGCAAAAACAGTTGACTGAATGAGCGGTGTGTGAGAGGGAAGGTTGAGTAGTTACTGTAACTTCTTGGCATCAAGAGCAGCTCAGCAACCGCAAATGCCAAGCAGATGGAAGTAGGGGAATGAAGATAGAGAGGATTGCAGTAACAAAATGATTGCCAAGCAAAACGACAGCTAAAAACAACAACAAGAAAAAGAACAACAACAACAACAACAACAATTGCAACTCTATGACATTTGCTGTATTTAAATGGAATTTGGCAAGCAAAGTTAGACTAAGCCGCAACTCCCACATAACCTCAATATGCAATATGTGGCAACAAGAGGAGAATTTAGAGAGATAGAGAAACATAGAAGCTAGAAACTGCAATTGAATGAGAATGAGAATGAGAGTTTGGCCAAAATGTTGAATGTGTTTCCGCAGTGCCCGAAACAGAAAATAAACAAGAACAAGAGCAGAACAGAACAGAACAGAACAGAACAGAACAGAACAGAACAGAACAGAACAGAACAAGCGAACCAAGAGGTTGGCAAATTCCCTGAGCCACGACTCTACGGTTGATTTAGTCTGGCTAACTGACTTCTGTGGTTACCAACGCATTGCACACTGCTATGATGTTTGCCTATGTGTGTGCGTGTGTGTTTGTCATTTACGTAACACACACATACACACATATATGTATATATACATATATATATATATATATATATATATACTTAGCAAATGTGGCAGGAGCAGCTACTAGAAGTTCCATTCCAGGTCTGTGGTCTGTTCGCCTGCTCGTTTGTTCGTCTGCTGTCTGTTGCCTGTTGTTTGCTCTTGGCATATTTGTGGAGCGAGACATGCTATCAAATTGAGGTATACAATACTCGGGGTACAGCAGCAAATCTTCTTCACTTCTTCATTCGTCTGCACACACATTGGCAAACGAACATAAAATAATTGCATTTCAATGTCATTTGCAACAGTAAACTGTTTATCGTTATGTGTGTGTGTGCGTGTGTGGGAAGGGTGGTGGGGGCATGGTGTTAAAAAAGCCACAAGTAAATTTCTGTGGATTTCACCCTACTAATTAGTTTCCTTAGCTCAATTTTCTTTAATTTTCAACGGACTTTTCCATCTCTCTCTGTCTCTCTGTCTCTTTGAGTGCTTTTGGCTTTTTTTTTTTATTTTTAGCTTTCTTTACTTCTTTATTGTTGCAAGGGAAGAGCTTAGCTCATTACCCGTCCAATTAGTAAACCCCAAGACCGCAGCAGAGTTGGCCCAAGTTACGACCGTAGACTGCGCAAAAATTAATTTTAATTGCTATTTAACTGAGCGTATCCTGCAGATTCTTTCTTTCTTTTTTTTTGGCAACAACGTCAACTACGTCAAAGGATTCACTGCATCTATTCTAGACATTTTATATTATTATTTTTTTACTTTTATTTTTATTTTTCTATTTGCTCGCTCGGCGGGCACTTGAGAAGAAAAGTTAATTAATTTGTAAATTGTTGCTGGACAAAATTTAAAGCCACAACTGCAGGGAAGCAGAAGTAGAAGTGAAACGGTGGCAATGGAATAATGTAATCATGTGTGGCATGTTGCACATGTTTAGCTATTTTAAACATCGCTGTTACCTTCCTTTCTTTCATTCTCACACCTGAATAACAATAGCTAGATTACACGATAGAACACGTTTTAATTTTAGCACACACACAACACATACACACACACACACACACACACACACACCGAGCTGTAGCTGTAGCTCACTTTTTACAATCTGTCACTCTCTGGAGGGAAGTTACCTAAACGACTAAACAAAAGAATGAAAAAAAACGTTCGACTATCCGACCGAGATTATACCCCACACCTTGAACTTGATGTTGCTGAATTATGTTTTCTATGAATATATTTCATGTTTAAAGATTTATAATCGATATTATTTATTATTTATTTACAATGCTTACATTTTGATACTCTGTATAACATTGTTATTCAGTCAGGTGCGGGTATGCGATATGCCGTTGCATGTTGTTTGCCTAGGTGTTAAAAAAAAATAAAAGCAAAAACAAAAAATGCCGAGACAAAAGAGCAAGAAGGCTCATTAGTAGCACCCGCAGCTTTCAACTTCAAGCCTGTGTCTCCTATCTCCCTTTCTCTTTCTCTTTCTCTCTCTTTGTCTGTTTTTACTTCCGCTCACACTTTGGTTGCTTTTGAAAAAACATCCACTGTGCCAGCGTGTCACGTCGTTCCCTTAATGAATTCAGCGTTTATGGCGCTTATTCCATTTGGTTTCATTATCACTACACACACACAGACAAATCGGAACAGTGTCATATGTGTGAATATGTGTGTGTGTGTGTTGTCGTGTCATGAACTTTTGGGCTTTTTAGGGTGGCAACAACGAATTTAAATATTTGACACATTGAAATCGAGACTGTGAAGGTTTCTATGGATTCATGTATTTTCTGGTATCGTAGCACAGGACGTGACAGCTTTAACTTAATTACGCAATCATAGGAAATTGGTTCCTCAACAGCAGTAAGCTGAGCGAATATCTCTACACAGATTTGTAAACTTTCTATATATGCAACGCATTCTAACATCTCTCTCTCTCTCTCTTTCCTTTACAGGTGCGCACATTGTTTGTCAGCGGTTTGCCAATGGATGCCAAGCCCAGAGAGCTCTATTTGTTGTTCAGAGCCTATGAGGTGAGTAATCCCAACAGCATAAACTATTGGCCAAAGTCTTAGCCAAATATCTATTAAGCGTAAAAGCAATTTCCAAAGTACCTAACGTCTTATTAAACGGCCTGTTCGGCTGTGTAAACTAATACAAAGTTAAGCCTTAAGCTTTGTGAATAGTTTTGCCAACTTATTGGAAAATTAAATTGAAATTATTTATGAATTCATTAAACTTTTCAAATTAATCTAAGATTATAGTGTGGAAGTGAAAAATATGCCTTGAAACTAACGAGCATTTCGATAGTAGTACAAAGATTGGAAGACAAGTTTCATTATAACTTTCTAATATTAATTTTTAGACATTTTAATAAATATTAAAGAACATTGCGAATTTTATTTAAAATATTTTTTATTTTATATTTAATTTTTTGTAGGGCTACGAAGGATCTCTACTAAAAGTAACTAGCAAAAATGGTAAAACAGCATCGGTAAGTGAATGAAAATTATAGCAATTATTTTTTCTTAATTATTATTTAAACTTTTAATTATAAATTTATAAATTTTTCTCGTGCATTCGAATCAACCAACAAAGCCTGTTGGTTTTGTGACATTCCATACAAGAGCCGGTGCCGAGGCAGCTAAGCAGGATCTACAGGTAACACAATAATTACAGATTTTATATTTTATACGAGTACTTAACATAATTATACTTTCAATTATTAACAACAATATAAATATGTTTGCATACCAATATATCTATCTTTATCTATATCTATATATATATATATAATCAATAAACACCAACAATTCTTAGCAAATGCCTTTTCCTATATGGCAACAAAACAATTACCTTATATATATATATATATAAAAAAAACAAAAGAAGCAAAACAAAAACAAATCGAATTTTTTCGGCGTACCAAAAACAATTTCAATCACACTTAGATTGTAAAGCACTGTCTATACATACATACATATTATATATGATCCTGGCTTCCACTGAGCGTTTCAAGAATTGTTAGGCCCTCAACTACAACTACAATTACAAATAAACAACAACAATCGTATCTCAAGCAACAACAAAAACAAAAATACAACAACAACAACTACAAAAAAAACAAAAAATTCACATGCTTGCATTTGAAAAGAAACTTCACCGCATTAATATTTAAATCTATTCTCATTGATTTTTGTCTATTTTATTGTTTTTTTTATTCGGTATTGCATCTCGCTATCAGTTCTCTTTCTGTCTTTATCTCTCTCTCTTGCTCTGTCTTTCTATCTCTCTCTTAAAATCTTTTTGTTTCTATCTCTATTTCATACAACCTTTACAACCACAGTCATACACACACTCACACTCACACTCACACTTACACATACTCATCACATTTTACATTCGTCTATGGCAACTGCAACTGAGGCAATGAAGCACCAACAATCCTGCAACAACAACTATCAAGTCTCTATAATTAAAAGGAAGCCTGACAACTCTAGTCCACAAAATAAAATAAAATAATATTTTGGCTGGTGCATGTTAATCCCCACCCTAAGCCCTACGTATCAGTCGCCCTTGCCCTGCTCTGTCCACTCTTTGGCACTGAATGATCCCGAATGATCCCACTCATAGGTGCTCTTCCTATGCAGTTGCTGTTCATCTTTTGCTTTCGACTCCTGTGCATAAACATACACCAAACACCAAACACACACACACAAACACACACACACACTCACAAACACAATGTCAATTAGACACTCCCCTCTAACCTTTGTTCATCTCGAAAGACATCAAAATGGCAGCACTCAGCGTTTCTTATTGTTAGCACAGCCCAGAAAGCAAGTGAAGCAAACGTTGGTTAATATATCCCCAAATGAAAAATGACAGAAACCATAGAGAAAATTAAATGAAAAGATAATTAACACTAGCGCTATTACAAAAAAAAAAACAAAAACATGAAAAAGAAACATTCAAAATTATTTTTGGCGAATTGTTGCAAGAAAATGAATTCAACTTATAAAAATAAATTAATAGACATTTTTTTAAAAAAGAGAATTCCAAATACACTTTTATTATTTTGTAAAAGTTAAAAAAAAAAATACAAAAAAAAATAAGAAAACATTCAAAGTGAAAATGAAAATGAAAAATAGAAAATACAAACCGCTGTATTTTGATCTGATCATTTACAGCAGGGTGTACGCTTCGATCCCGATATGCCCCAAACAATTCGCTTGGAATTCGCCAAGAGTAACACGAAAGTGAGCAAACCCAAACCACAGCCCAATACAGCGACAACAGCCTCACATCCTGCATTGATGCACCCACTCACTGGACGTAAGTAAAAAATAAGAAAAACAAAACAAAAGAAAAAAATATAAAAAAAAAAATTGCTAAGTTTTTTTTTTTGTTCTTTGGTTTATCAAAACTATTCTTTCATTTATGTATGTAGTATATAAAAAAAAAAAAAAAAAAAAAACTAAAATAAAATAAAACTTTATTAAGCTACCGTACCGAAAGTGTACTTAGCGCACCTCCTAACAAACTTTAGCGATATACACGGAACACACAAACACATACACACATGTACACGGAACACACATAAACAAAACAACAATTGAACAGTTGAAATTTGCTTCAAGTGCACCATCTTTATACTACAATACAAATATATAAATTTATATATATATATATATATATATATATAAATAAATACCATACATATATATATATATAAATTTCTCTACTACATATATAGCTATATATTACATATATCTCAAATGTTATCTATTATCGTACGCCCGAACTAAATTTCGCTATAAACATATTTACTACATAGGTTGCAGCAACAACTCAGCTCAACTCAATTCAACTACAATAACAACAAACTGTAACGCACTTTGTTCACTGTAACACACTGTTTGATTCACAAACACACATACACACAAACACACACATATACAAACGCATATACCACTATACGAATACAGTGAGATACAAAAAAAACACATAATGATTCTTGATAAAAACAGAAAAATAATTCATAAACAATTTTTGACATAATTAATTTCAAACAAATAGCAAAAATAAAAAAATAAATAAATATATTTATATTTTATCGAGTTTCAATTTCAATAATTTTATCTAAATAATTTTAAACAATAAATTTAAAAAAATATTTATATTTTTATTTCGATAACAAAACAAAAGACTTAGGCAACAAACATGAAATACAAATTTCTTTCATGTAATTTTTAGTTTTTAACTGCTCCGTTGTACAAATCGCAACAGTAGTATTCCAAAACATTTCAACATCTGCAGCTTTTCATTTTTTCCATTAAACTTTTTTGTTGTGCACACATTCACAACAAAAATAAAAAACCAAATATAATTAAAAAGAAATACAAAAAACAACAAAGACAACAAACAAAATAACATATAAAAAATTTAACAACAAAAAAAAAATTGAAAAATAAAAACAATTGGCGCTCTACTGACTTTTTTGTGTGCTTCTCTTTTTTTCTTTTCTCTCTGTGATTTTCATTTCCAATTTCCATAGATTTGGGCGGGCCATTCTTTCCGGGCGGACCCGAGTTATGGCATCATCCGTTAGCATATTCGGCTGCCGCTGCCGCTGAGCTACCTGGGGCCGCAGCGCTTCAGCATGCAACACTTGTGCACCCGGCACTGCATCCGCAAGTGCCCGTACGCTCCTATCTCTGACTAAATACAGACAAAGTAATGGAGCAGCCTATGCATCAAGTGAGTAGAGGCAGCTGACAGTAACAGTAACAGTGACAGTCACAGATGCTTATAATCACATACCGAAACACTTGTTGTTGCAGACTCAAATGACCATGCCACATCATCAGACAACTGCTACCGCTCTACATCCCAGCCAGGCGGCTATTGCACACATGGCCGCTGCAGCCGCTGCTGCCGGCGGTGGTGCTGGCGGTGGTGCACCAACTGCTGCTGTAGCGCCACAAGGTACTACGGTTAATGCTATTGCCGCAGCTGCTGCTGCCTCCGCTGCCGCTGCAGCCGCATCACATCATCATTTTTTATCCAGTCCCGCTCTGGCCAGCCCCGCTGGCTCCACCAACAACAACAACAGCAACAACAACAATGGAGCCACACATCATACAACGGCCAATGCGCCACAGATTGCGGCCAATGCGCCCTGCTCTACGCTCTTTGTGGCCAATCTAGGCCAGTTTGTATCGGAGCACGAGCTCAAGGAGGTTTTCTCTAGGTAAATGAAATAGAATAAATTCAACTTACACTCGCTCTCTCTCTCTATCTATCTATCTATCTATCAATATATCTCTCTTGCTCACTCACTGACTCACTCAAAAATCAATCAAAACACTAACAGCACCTCTCACCAAACCACTGATACCACCGAACCACTGAAACCACCTAATGCAGCACAGTTTTTAAACAATTTTGAACTACTAAAACAACTAATCGATAATATTTTTGCGTTCTCTCTTTGGTTCGTTTGTTGCCCATCACTTGTATTATACAATCGATAACCGATACAACTTAAATATCAAATATAATCAAATATATATATATATATATACCGTATATATCGCAATATGTTATCAAAATATGCACAGTATGCCTGGCTTTTGTCGCCTACGAATGCACACAAAAGGTATGCACAATATCACAACTTCTATGCCTCAAACTCCAACTCCAACATTGTCTTCAACTTTGACTTCTCCAACTCCAAATCAAACTCAAACTTCGACTTCGATACCTTCAACTAATTTTCACATGGCAGCAAGTTGCACTTCTGCAATCAACAACAACAACAACAACAACAAGATCAACAATGGCAGCAGCAGCAACTCTACTGGTCAACAGCAACATCCAGTGGCTTTTATTGAGTTTAATGATGCATCAAGCGCAGCACAAGCCATGCAACAATTGCAGGGCAAGTATCTGCTTAGCTCAGATCGTGGCTCCATACGCATCGAGTATGCCAAGACCAAGATGTTGACTGAGGCAACAATGTCTCTTATGAACAGCAACCATAATAATAATAATAAGCTAGCAGCTGCTGCAGCGGCAGCCTCAGCAGCAGCATCAGCCGCAGCAGCAGCAGCAGCAACACATCAGCAACTTTTTATTTTAAATGGTGCAATGGATGTGCCACCACCACCGCCGTTAGCAACAGCACATGCACCAACAGCACAACAACAGCAGCAACATCAATTGCATCAACAACTATTACAGCACCAACAACAATTTCAACTTCAACAGCAACAACAACAGCAACAGCAACAACAGCAGCAGCAGCAACATCAATTGCAGCAGCTTCAACAACAACAAGCAGCCAATGGCTGCACTAACAGCACCACCACTAACGTTGTTGTTAACTCACTACAGCACCACCAACTTCATCCAAATCAGCACCACCAAAATCATCTCTTTAGAGACGTATGTATATGATAATAAAAGTCCTCACATCACAAAAAAATCACCCTTAATAACTAGAGAAGTAATCGTAGTCGCTTGCCTATCAAAAACAAAAACTATTTCAATCACACTCACACATAAGCACACACACTCTAACTCGCACTCTAACCCTCTCATTCTCATTCTCAATCTAACATTCTCATTCATACATACTAAGCTCATTTTTATAGCTTTAAGCATTATAAATATTAAATGCGCAAAGGGTTTCGTCCTATAACTTACAAAAAAAAAAAAAAAATACACACAAACACAAAAAACAACCATCGAGCTTAACCCCAGACTACATTATGCCACAAACACAAACACAAACACACATACACATATACATAAATATATGTATACATATGTATCATAAGTAAAGTAAAGTTGTATGCACGAAAAAGCAACCCATTAACTATTTATGAAATTGCAAATTGTTATTGTTTAGCCTCGGCTCGTTTTACTTTGCATGACAGCAACAGCAGCAACAACATCAGCAGCGAATATTGAGCGCAAGCATTTAAATACGAATTATAAAAAAGAAATGCTGCCAGCATACACACCTACACACACAAACAAATGCAAACCTAACGGCAAACACACATACATAGCTATGCTATATTCTCCAATAGCAGCAGCAGCAGTAGCAACAGCAACAGCAACAGACACGGCAGCAACAGCAGCAATTTATAGACGACTTATAGCACTTGACTTTATGGAGCACAAACATACACAAACACACACATAGACTATACACGCTTCGACTAAATGCGAACGACTTCTCTTAGACAAGCGCCAGTTGCCGTTTAGCCCAAAAACAACAAAAACATTTATTTTTTCTGTCTCTCTTGCCATGTATTCGTGTGTGTGTGTGTGTAGGTAAAACTATATGCTGCTGCCGGCTGCACGTAGTTTTAAAAGCTAAGAGACCACATAAATTTGTTTCTACTTTTGTTTTTTTTTTTTTCAATTTTCATGCAAGAAAAGGCAACGCGAACAGCAACAACCCAAAAGCAACAATATATAAAAATGAAAGAAAGAAAGAAAGAAAGAAAAGAAAAAGAATACAACAACAAACTAAAACTTTATAAAAAATGCAAACGTAAATGCATGCCACGCCCACACGAGAGATGCTGTTATGCAGAGCAAAAGTTATTTATTTCTTATATTTGCTTTTATATTTATATATTTATTTTCTTGCCAGAAAACTAGAAATTGTAGCTGAAAATTATAAATATAATTTTTTTTAGTTAACTTATTCTTGCAAATTGATTTAAAAAGTAAAATTGATTAAATGCAAATCAAAATTCCAAAATATTTAGCCAGATTTAAAGGCTGAATTACCTAGGACCAATTACTTCAGATACAACATTTAAAAAAAAAAAAAAAAAAAAAAAAAAACTCACTGAAACACAGTTTATGATATACAAAATTACAGATCATTCGAAAAAAAATAATAAAAAAATAATGTAATTAATGTAAAAATAAAGTTTAAAATTAACACTGTTTTACAAACTGTAAATGCAATTTGAAGAAAAAGTTATAGTGAAGAATGATGTAGAAATAAAGAATCGAAATTGTATATTTGAATATATATATACATATATATATATATATATATATATATATATTATGCACTTATACATACATATGCAATGTATAATATAATATAATATATTCACTATACACTTATGCAGCATGTAGTTTCTATTGGAACAAGTATTCAAATTTCACTGGGTAAAGTTTTCTCGCAGTATAAATTCAAACTAAAAATTTTGTGAGTATGTTTGCTGTTTTGTAGATTGATTGCTTGTTCGAAATCAATTTAAATCGTTTACATGTTGTGGGCGAAAGTTTCTAAAAGATGTTAACAGTGTGCCGGGATGTAGAAGTGTGAGGGCTCCACAGTTGTTGGACAGTAATGAATGCCGGGCGAAGGCAAAAACATCGTAAAAACTTCTGATGAAAATTGCGCACTTCGTTTTAGTTTGAAGAAGACTAAGAGAAATAGTAGAATGTTGAATGTAGATAGATGCAAAAAGGAAAGAGTAAGTAGAAATAGCTGAAAAGTAGAAGTAACTGTTTTGACGATAGGAAAGTTTTTTTTTTTTTTTGCATGCTGTTTACACATAAAACATGATTCTTATAGTCGGGTCAGCCATAAAATGCCAAAAAGCCAAAGGTTGCTGGTTGATGTTGATTCCCAGGGGGAATTGCGGGTCAATTGCATGTGGGATCAAGCATATTAAAGAGAGAGCACTAAAGCTTTAACAACAAACAACTAACTAACTTACTGAATCAAGCAAACCACCAACTAATCACAATTGCACCACCTGCTAGCCACAATTGAGTGGATGTGGAACAAGCACTAAAAGCATTCATTGTTGTTGTTTTTACAGAGGAGCGGGTATGGAATCAAGGCATGATTTGCTCGCTAAGAAATTAGAGCGGGAAATGCATCAACAGCAACAGCAGCAACAACAGCAGCAACAACAACAACATCAGCAGACGCACCACCAGCAGTCGCATCATCAACATTTCCATCAGAGTCACCAAACGCATCATCATCATCATCATCAACCGCATCATCATCATCATCAGCAGCAGCAGTTCTTGATGACACCGACAGCGACCTGACCCGGCAGCGCCAATGTGCCACCAACTACACTGACCCACTACCATCAACATCAACATCAACATCCACAGCAGCAGCTGCAACTGTATCCACAACAACAGCAGCTACAACCGCAGCATCATCACATATATTCATATGTGCTACCAGCGGCAACACACATCGCCGCCTGACATGGGGCAGTAAGTGGCATAGAGAGTGGTATAGTGGTGCAGCTAGGGTCCTGGCGTACATTTTGAGTTTGAACGCGTCTCGCACGCGTCGCCTGGCATAGAGCAAAAAAAGCTTCGCATGTAACGGATTCATGCATTGGAGGCAATTTAAAATTTTAGTTGTAGTAATTAAAAAAAAATATTTAAAAATGCAAAAAAAAAACAACAAAAACAAAAAAAAAATTAAAAAAATCAAGTATATGTATTATACTATATATACGTACATATATATACATATGTATATACATATACATATACATATATAAATATATAAAAAAAAATAATTTTTATGGCAAGCCTAACCCAGTTTAGTGAAATTTTTGACAGGCCGCAGAAAATCGTAAACCCGAAGATAAAAAATAAACAGCAAAGAAAAACTTGTAGTAAAATATACAAAACGATAGAACAGATTAGATATTGTGACAGTTGATATACCATATATGTATGTATGTATGTTTGCCCCGATATCTATAGATACCATATACATATGAAAAATATGCATCTATATACATTTATATGTATATATATATATATATATATATATACATATGCATTCAGTATATAGTATATATTTACCGCTAAAAATTATTCCGCCTGATTTCCATTTTAGTGTTTTGCTTTTAAATTGTTTTTGATTCGATTTCTCCCGAATTTTTACTTTCGATAGTTTTGATGAGATGGAATTGAAACATTTTTAAATCGATTTTAATAGTTTTTTTTTTCTAATTAAACATATTTTTGAAATTACATAAATAACATAATGAATATAAATGCATATTAAAAAAAAAGTATTGAAGATAATTAAAAATATTAAAAAGAAAACAAAAACAAAAAAATTAAAAAAAAAAAACAAAAAATATAATTATAGCTTAACCGAATGTGCCCTTTAAATAGCTCTCTTTCTAGAATAAAAGGAATAAACGTAAAAGTAAAAGTAAATGAAAATGAAAATGAAAAGTAAAAGCATGAAAAACCAAAAAGTAAAAATAATACTACGTCTGTATGTATGTATGTAAAATTAATTAAAATATTATCTTGTATCTATTAATACGATTTTGAAAATGTTATTTCAAAGAATTCAAAACCAACAACAACAAGTAAAAGATATGTATGTCAAAAATAACAACAACAACAGCAAGAACAACAACAACAACAACGAGAACTAGTCGACATCATCAAGTGAAATTTAACTGAACGCTGGTTTCCAAATTTATTTGTTATAATAACGTACTTATTATATATTTATATAAATAACTATATGAATTATGAATTTGACACGTCATTGAGTTCGAGTTGCGTCGTCACAACCGGTAACATCTCTCTTATATATATATATATATATATATATAAATATATATATATAAATAAATACATACATATACTATATGCATTAATATAACCTTTAAATTATACGAAACTACAATTGGAACCAGAGATTTGTAAACAGAACTGGAACCAAAAGTGGAAATCGAAACCGAAACCAAAATCCGATAAAAAAAAGAATAAATCGGAATCGTTACTGGTACAATTACAATTCCATATACTCGACACACTTTCCGCCCAAAAGCTAAGATGAATTTCCACGACGAATTCTGCATGCTCTGACCCCAAAGACTATAAACAAAAAAAAAAACTCTTGACTATTTCCCCGAAACAAAAACAATTTGAATTCCTAACGAACTTTTCAACAACAACAACAACAAAATGCTAGAACAATCAACACACACATTTTTCTTGCGAAACATAAAACAAAAAAAAAAGAAAACAAACAAAAGAAAAAGAAAGAAAGATACCAACGATACTTCTTGGTAGGCTGGGGATGCTGGGGCCCATGAGCGGCAGAAGGAGTAGGAAATACAAAAACAGGCAAAAGAAAAAAATAAATAAATAAATAAATAAAAGAAAACTTCTTCTACACTCTATCTACAATACAATATGAAATATAATATAAAAATCAGTAACATATCATCTTACGTAGCAGCAGCATGAGCAACATCAACAACAAAAACAACTATAATATAAAAACTAAACACATTAAAAAATCATCTACATACAAACATATATCTATGAACTACAAGTCAACTTATGCTAAAAACAATATTAAAGTTAAATGAATAATTCAACTACAACAACAACAAACATTACAGTAGAAGGCAAGATATAGGCGTTTAAGTAGCAAATTACAAAAACAAACAAACAAACAAACAAACAAAAAAACAACAACAACAATACGAATATTGATCAAATTCTTGGATTTATTTTTACATATTTTGGGTTTAGCATTGTTTAGTTTAAGCATCTATATCTATTATTATTATTATTATTATTATTATTATTATTATTATTATTATTATTATTATTATAAATATTATTTAAATTAAAATTTATATTTACCAAAGTTGTCCTTACTAAATAAACCTAAATCTAAACCTAAACCTATTTACGTTAACAATTCCCAACATTTTGTTAAAAAAAAACAAAAAAAAAACAAAACAAAATCTAAAAAAAAAGTAAAACATATTTAATACATAGTTAAGTTTTAATAAAAAAAATACTAGACATACCAAAGGCATATTTGAAACAAAAGAAAAACAACAACAAAATATGAGATGAAAATATGTTATAGCAATAATTGGCATTATAATTGGTTCTTAAATTCGATTTCTATAATTTTTTTTCTGCTCTACAATTTTCAATTTTCCATTCCCAATTTCATTCCCCAATATTCTGTGTTCTATATTTTCCATTTCCATTTTCATTTGAATTTCATTTGACTTCTGTCAAATTGCAAAGCATATTCCGTCCAATTACATTTCTTGCTTTCCTCTTGCCTATGAACTCATATTAAACTTCATTAGCATCCCCCGCATCATTCAATCATTTGCATCGCTCATAATCATGATTATGTGTCGCTTAAAAACACACACATTCACACACACATACACAGAATATATATACTTATAAAATGCTAGATTTAAGCGAAATGAAAAGAAAATTAAATTATATTATACTAATGCATATCATAAAATTGCGCCTTTAAAATAAAACAAAAATAAAAATATTTAAAAAGAAAAGAAAAGAAACAATATCGAAAGAAAACAACAACAACTACAAGAAAATATTTACAACTATAACTAAGCATTATAATAACTATTTAAAGATTACCAAATGGAATAGCAGCTACGCATAGTTAAAGTAATACTATTAATAAATATTTTCGAAATTAATTTTTAAACATAAGCGATAACTTTGCGGCAACATAAGCCTGAAAGTATGCAAAGTATATGAAAAATTATAAAAATTGCTAAAGAAAAGCAGTAAGAATACATTCAAATTAACTGCAAGTGTGTATGTGTGTGCGTGTATGTGTGTGTATGTGTGTGTATAAGTGTATAAGTATGTGATTTCAGGCATACACTCTATCCAGACTCCTCAACTAAACTAAACTAAATACATTTCGTACGATTTCATGTGAGGAATAGTAATGAACATAGCATGACTCAAAAGAGAAAATAGTTAAGAATGTGCAAGAGTCTTTCGATCTGGAATATACATATATCTCTAATGCATAACGCGACTAGTTTGTAAAAATATAAACTAAAAATTAAAAATAAAATAAAAATAAAGTAAATAAAAAACTAAAACTAAACAATATGAATTATGGGAACATTATATGAATATATATGAATACATTTTTGAGACAAAAAGAAAAACAAATGAAATGAAAAACTAAATACAACTACAACAGATACATATCAGCAAGATGAAAGATTTACCAGATAGAACAAAGCGAAAACTTTTACAAGAAAACAAAAAAATAAAAATAAAAAAAAAATTTATGAACTTGATAAGCGATATGTTTTGATGTGGTTTTTAACATTTTTTGACGATCTAAGCGCAAAAAGGCAAAAAATAATTATCAATAAAAAAGTAAAAATAAAAATAAATAATATGGTAAATAAATAAATAAAATAAAGGAAATATCACATTTAATAATCAGTAATTCTAATTGTGTTTAGAAGCAATTAGTAATGTATTTAACATGAGAACATCTTGCATAAGCTAATATAAATTAAAACACATACAATTTTGTATTTTATTGTATTTATTATTGTATTAGCTTTTAGCTAAAGTATTTATACTATTTTCGTGCATCTCGAAAAATGTATGATCGTTCTTTACCCTTCCCCTCCCCTTCTACTACTTCTTCTTATTTTCCTTACTCTTCACCATTTTAACACACTTTAATTGCCTTATCCGCAGACTAATTCTTAAGTAATTTATATATTGTATATCAATCCCCCAAAATATACTTTATACATACTATACCATACTATACTATACTATATTATACTTTACATTATACTCTTTTTCCATATTTGCGTTTATGTGTAGCGTTTACTTAGCCTTTTTTTAATTGACGGTATTAATTATTACATAATAATAAATTCATTTTGTTCGTTAAACAAAAATCCCAACTAATATTTGTTTTATTTCTATATATTTTTACATATATTATATATAATATTTAAATACATAGAAAATCTATTTCAATTTATTGATTTCATTTTCATTTGTCCTACAATTTAAGATGATGCGCATAAACCTTAAGGAAACGAATTTTAAATTAGTGAAAATTTTTGCAACAACTATACAAAAGTTAATTACAAAAAAAAAAAAAAACAAAAAACAAATTAAATTAAAAATAAAAAATAATTACAAAAAAAATTAATAAATATAATTCTTAAAAAAAAAAAATTCTTAAAAAACTGGGAAAATTGTAGAAAACAAATAAAGTAATATTGTACGAAATGAAGTACAGAGGTGACGGTATGACATATATGTATATCAGATTTGCTACGGTAGTTGCTGTAAATCTGTTCTGTTTATATATGTATTGTATACCATATGAAGAATATATGCTATATATATATATATATATATATATATATCATATAGTACATAGACACACACACATTTACATATATATAGACAGATAAGTAGATCAAATTGATATTGAATATTGAATGAAATATTCGATGCAATGGTAGACAGAGAAAGATTATGCAAACATAGTATAAGTAAAAAATAAAAGATAAAAAATTTGCAAAAAAAAAATAAAAAAAAAATAAATAAAGAAATTGATAAACAGAAAAACAATTGAAAACATATCAATCTCGTGCCCGATGAATGACTGTATATATATGATATATATATATATATATATATATATATATATATATTTATATGTATATGCAATATATATGTATGTATGTACTCATATATATATATATATATATATATATATATATATATATGTATCGCAGAATTATGCGCAATTTTCAAATAATGAATAAATTAATAAGAAAGAAAAGAAGAAAACGATAAAAATACACATATACATATGAAACATATGCGATTCTCAATTGCAATTTTTATCATCGTAAAATAAAAAATAAAAAAAATATATATATATATAAAATTATTAAATAATATGAATATATAAATCCTGCATAATAATATTATTATTAACTACAACAAAAATATGGCAAATCTTTTGTCAATTTTAAGGCTCATTTAAAGTTTTGCAAGAAAATACAAGAAAAGAAAGAGAAAAAAAAAACGTTTTAAAATAACTCTTCATTTGAACAATTGAGAACATTTTGCTAATATTGTAAAAATGATTTTCAAATACGAAAAAGTGAAACAAGAAAAAAAATATATATATACAAAAGAGCGCAAGCTAAGAAAAGATTAGCTAATTATTATTATAAACTTATATAAATGAAAAAAAAAAAACAGAAAACAAAATATGAATATCAGCCTTGTTCTTTATATATATTTCAAAGTAAAATAAAAAAAAAAACAAAAAAACATGCATACAATATATATATGTATAAATATATATATATATATATATTAACAACTTATTAACTACTATATTAAAAGTAAACTAAAAATAAAAAAAAAAAAGACAAAAACATACATAAATATTTAGCGAAAATATTATATTGTGAGTTTTCTGTGTTGTTGCATACGAAACCAAAGAAAAAAGAAAACAAGACAAAGACATTAAGAAAGTAAAACATAATGAAGAAAAAAAAAATAAAACAAAACAAAAAAGATAAAACGGGAATGAAAGGTTCAAACCATTGGAAAGGGAACACAACAGAAAACACAAAACATAATTCGGTTGGCAGAACAGGAAGACATATTTTATCGTGAGGAGATCGAGATACAATAAGCAGCTACCAGCGATAAATTATTTGAAAAACATAAATGTAATATGGAACAGAAAACATTTTAATTACCATAATTTATTATTATAATCATAATTATTGAACTACAAACTACGAGATAGCATTATAAATAAACAGCTAAAAGAATACAACAAATTATACAATTCGATCATATCTGCCTTCTCCTTCTCCTTCCCTTCTCCCGTACATGCAATATACCCAATACTTTCTTACACAACTCGTATCAAATAAATGCACTAAGATCCTGACGTAGAGTATTAACTCATACACGCTACAATGAAGCAACAACATCAACAACAGGAACAAAAAAAAAAAATTAAAAACAACAACAACACAACAACAAATAATAATATATATGTAATACAAATAATGAATAAAAACTTTAACAATTGTTTTGTGTAATTGTAAACCAATCGAGTGTTCTGCAGTTTTTGTTTTTTTCGGGTATTATTAAGTGTCTATATATAATATCGATATAAAGTAAAATGTATCGAGCTCTTCTTAACTCTGGGGAACAATTAATACAATATTAAAATAATATTCGAATATAAATCGCCCGCATTATAAGCATAATCAAAAAGAAGTTCAACTAAATGAATTTGAAATATTTTAAATATAAATAGCGAAATTCCCTTGGGTTCAACTTGTTATCTTGAATATCAGAGGCGTCCGTTGCGCTTATGATTTTCCTCGATATGCTTCGATCCCTTTCGACGTAAAATAGACTACGCTCGTTCAGCTAATGCCAGATGTGCGCTTAGATTAAGGTCGTACTCAATGCTGATAAACCCAAAAACAAACAAGGTTCAACGCATAACTATACAGGGGATTTCAACTACAACTTTCAAATATAATGAAATTATCTATTTTGAGTGTATGCAATATTTCACTGACTACCTGTTCACACATACATGCAAAATGTCTTATACATGTATGTAGTATTATAACAAGACGTACTGAAGGAAACACCCTGTATGTTTGTTCTGACCTCTGAACATTAGATTGAATATTGAATTGCTTGAGTAGATCTAGTAGAATTTCAACTCCGAAACGAGAAGGTTCCACAATGCGCATTATTTGCTTATATTTAGCGGCTTTTGCCTTGGTACAAGGCTGCCTGGCTGATACAAAAGTGTCATGCAAGGACGAAGAGGGTCACGATGTAGACTGGTAAGAATTTACAATGTCTATTAATAGGAGGATATTACATGTTCCATTCATTTATGTAGGTGGTATATATATAAGCTACCCAAGCACTACACACACGGTCAGCAGGGTAATGATGTTACCGGTCTCAGATACTTCTATGTGACTAGCGCATCTTACGACAACTGGAAGTTGTCAGGTCGCCGCATCAGTGATGCTAACTCGATACCGGCTCATACATTGAAACCCCTTTATAGTGATCCACAGGTTCTGCTTGCAGCTTACAATGATGAATATCCTAACGGTACCGTTTCCTCGACCGGAGGACATACCAAAGGCGTGGTTGCTACCGATGGTATAACTGGTCTTTGGCTAGTGCATTCAGTTCCAAAGTTTCCAACAGTACCGGAATATAGCTATCCAACAACTGGTGAAAACTTCGGTCAGAGTCTGCTCTGCATGACCCTGAACGCTGAAGGTGTGGAAAAAGTGGGCGAACTTTTGGTTTTCAATGAGCCGCACTTTTACTACGAACGTAATCCGCTGCTAAGAATCAATGAACAATTCCCCAGTCTAGAGCGTGCCCTGAAACGTCAATGGCGCACTGAAGCACCATTCCAAAAAGATATTGAGGTACGCACCCTGGGCGGCAAGCAATTCCATCTCTTTGGCAAAAGTCCTCGCGCTAATGTTGAGCTCTACAAGGATATGGTGGCTCCCACCTTGGGCGTCAATCTCTTTGTGGAGGCATGGCGTGATGGCTCTGGAAATCTTCCCGATAGCTGTGAAAATAACAACAAAGTCTTCAACGTTGAGGAGATTGCTTTGCCAGACTTTCTAGTCGAATTTAAGACCACCGGAGATCACTCCAAATGGGCCGTATCCCAAGAGTCTGGCATTAAATTGCATCGCTGGCGCATCGGTGGCGGTGATTGGATTTGTATTGGCGATATTAATCGTCAGCAGACCCAGCACAATCGTGGCGGCGGCACCGTTTGCCACAAGAGCTCCCGTGTCTCCGATCTGTATCGCAAGCTGGTTGCTAATTATGAAAAGTGCAACTAAAAATAATGATACTGAAAATCTAATTAAATAAAAGAATATTTTTGAAAATCTGAAGCTAAATAGAAATTGTTTATTTTGGGAATCAGATGATAATTCAACGATTTTTCAATAATGAGTCATTAAATGGGAAATTTGCGAAATCTTTCACATCCATGTCTGATCTACATTAGGTTCAACCGGATCACAATGTATTTATTCAACCTTATCTATTTCTCTGCTCAACAGTATTAGATTCACGGCGTACTTATTTTGTTCATCTGAGCAAATAAAAAAAAGATTTAGTTGAGTTTTGACAGTGAAACAAGAATATTCGAAGAAATGCGCTTATACTTTTTCTTCTTGCTCTGCACAATAGCTAATCTATGGGTTACAGTGTCCTCCAAGTTATCGTGCAGAGACGAAAGGGGCGTCAATGTGGACTGGTAGAAAGAAAGATAATCAATCTATTTGTATTGCTTTTTTTGGCTAATGTGATCTTTGCAGGTGGTACATGGGCAAGCGTCGCACTAACATCATATCGGAACCATTGAGATATTTCTATGTGACAAGCGAGGATGATGACGACTGGAAGTTGTCCGATTATCGCATGGATGATTATTATTCACTAACTGAACAAACATTAATCAAGCTCAACCAAGATAAGAATATTCTATTGACCGCATACAACGATGTCTGGCCAAATGGCACTGAATTCACTGATGGAGCCATTGCCAAGGGCGTCTTAGCCAGTGATGACGAATCGGGTGGCTTTTGGCTAGTACATTCCATGCCCAGTTATCCATCGATTTTGAAACAATCAAGACCAGACATGTCCTATGGACATAGCCTACTATGTCTAAGTCTCGACTTGGATGGCGTCCAGAAAGTTGCCGAGATGTTGGAATTTTACAAGGCACACATCTATTATGACCGTCGACATCCGAAGTCGAGGGATAGTTTAATGAGTCGTATTCTGTTAAAACAATGAATGACGAAATGGACATTCTCCGAAGGAACTCTACGCTGATATTGTAGCACCAGCATTGGACGTCAATCTACTTGTTCGGTCTGCTAGGAACTATCACGATAAACAGAATTTGCCCAACAGTTGCCGAAATGAAAAAAAAATTTACAATATTGATGAAACTGTCAGTCTACGACGACACCCGACATATACATTTTCCTCGGGCCACGATGATCACTCAAAGTGGGCTGTATCCGAGGCAACGGGATTCATGTTTATTGGATGGCGCATTTGGGGCAGCGACTGGGTCTGTATGGGCGACTTTGATCGAATGAAAAATCAGCAAAATCGCAGCGGCGGCGCTGTATGTCATAAAAACTCCAAAGTCGCGGAACTGTATCGCAAAATGATTCACAGTAAAGATGAATGTTAAATGAATATAACTATTTTATGTAAAAGTTATTATGAAATAGTAAAGTTAAATTAAAAAATTATAAATAATAACTTAATTCGTTTTAAAATAAAAAACTTATCGATTATTCATGAATTTTGCAGTGGCGCCATCTATCGCAAAATAAACGACTGTTAACTTTAATACAACGTCGACGCCAGAGCGTTGGCGCCGACGCGCTGCAGAACCACCAGGGCTGCGAAATAAAACAGCTGTTAGTAAAACAAGCGGAGAGAACAAAACGCAACGAACACTGCTGTGACAAAAATAAAAATAATTTTATTGAGAAAATTAATAGCTGAGAAAATAAAAACAATAATAGAAACTTGGGCAGCTTATAGTAGCACATAGTAAAAATGTTCTGCTGCCTGCGCACGTGTCTAAATGGCGGACAGCTGCGAAAACCAACGGCAGCAGCAAATCGTTTCAGAGGGGAACCCGAAGTGCATCTCGATGCGGCGCATATGGGTAAGCTTTGATGTGCGAGTTTAATTAATTAGTCACACATACATATAGACACACATACTGAATAATCTGTATTTACTTTACTATGGCAGGTTCCGATGTTATATTGCTTTCGCATCAGTTGCGTGTTACGGGCACAGGCGGAGTGTTGGCCACAGCGCCGCTAGTACAATCGAAATCCTACTTTGAGGTGAAAATCCAGCAAAGTGGCAGTTGGTCAATTGGCTTGGCAACGCGTCAAACTGATTTGGAGCGTAAGTGGGGCGGCGGTGATCGCGAATCATGGTGCCTCTGTTCCGATAATGCCACACGTCACAATGACGAAGAGAATCGTCCAGTTGTAGCCAATTGTACACAACCAACAACTAAGTCATCCAATAAACCAACAACAGCAAAAACAACTACCAATGGCATATTGAACAATAGTGCTGCTACTGCAGCTGGTCTTATTGCCATTGAAGATCTACATGAGGATCCACTGATGACGCCTGGCGCAGCCACTTCGCCTGAGCTGAATTCTAGCGATTCGTTGCTTAATGCACCGCAACGTGACTTTCCTGACGAGGGCGATATAGTAGGCGTGGCATTCGATCATGTCGAGCTAAATTTCTATTTCAATGGCAAAAATCTTGAAGTTCCCTTTCGCAATGTCAAAGGCGCAGCCTTATTTCCCGTTATCTATGGTAAGAGACAACACTTAACTTACCTCCAATTAAATGTTTTAATATATTATTGCTGCTCACCTTTGCAGTTGGCAATGGTGCCATATTGGACATAATTCTTGACAACTTTACGCATGCTCCGCCGTCGGGATTCGAGCGCATTCTTATCGAACAGTCGCTACTCTAGAGCTCTAGAAAAAGTGCATAGTATAGCATAGCATGAACAAAATGAGGAACAGTTTTCCCCACTGTTGTTCCTTACATTTAAAATTGTATTTATTTTTCTAGTCTCGCAATTGCATTTTAGAAATTGTCAAATGTCTTTGAAATAATTCTCGAATGTATATTGCAAAGATACAAATGTATCTTTTAATTGAAAATGAATTAATGATGAAAATGATTTCGTGTAATTTAAATTTAAAACTTAATGTTGAACTTTATTCATATTAATTATATGCTGTAACTTATTATATCACTTATTCATTTAGAAAAAAAGTTCAACATGTTATTTTGACAATTCTTTCAAAATTGCAAATGTATTTTTATTTTTTTTTTATTGTATTTAGGAAACTGTTTTGTAGATTGTTTTATATGTAGCTAGATATTTACGACTGCTTTGTATTATACACACACACACACACACACATGCAAATGCTAAGTTACATATTTACACGTATATCTATATATATATATATATATGCATATTCTTGCAGAAAATGTTTTTACAATATCGGAAAATGTGAAACGTATTGAAAAAAAGTAACGTAAAACTGCTAAGAGTTTTAATTTATCAATCTATTAATCATCAGTTAAAGGGAAAGAGAGAGAGAATATATATATAAATAGCAACTGCAAGTGTATCAAAAAATCGGCAATCCGATGTTAACTCTACTTTATAACATTTTTTCTTACATTCCACATATTATAAAAAAAAAAGTCTAGAAAGTTATTGGACCACTTCCTAAACTAAATGCACTCGAGCACGGAAATTACCAAACTATACAAATAGTAATATATATATATATGTATAATTCTATATTAATATATACCTATATGTATATATATATCTATATTTAAGATCATGTACTTAACGCTTTAAAAACTGACTAATCCGCGCGCGGACAATAATAAATGTTATATATATAATCTATTGTGTGTATTGTGTATGTGCGTACTTAATCTATAGCTTATTCCTATAATCCTATAACTATAACACTTTATGGAAACATGCAAAGCTATACTCTACCGTACCGTATATGTATGTCTAGTATACTATAGAAAGAAGGCAGCAGAGATTGAAAAATAATGTTTGGCTTGTCATTAAAATCTATGTAAATTAAATTATTTCAAAAACCAGCAAAAAAAAAAAAAAAAAAAAAAGAAAGTAACAATAAAGAAAAATCAAAATTATATCGTTTAGCATTAGAGGAATAAATTTTGGTTTTAGACGACGAATGTTTAGCAGACAGAGTTTCGCGATCAGCGATTCCGACAACACATGGGCGGCAGGGGGGAGATAATACAGATACATATCGGCCAAGCTGGCGTACAAATAGCGAATGCTTGCTGGGAGCTTTATTGTCTGGAGCATGGCATCCTTTCAAATGGACGTCTGATGACACAACCCTGCGATGATTCGTTTTTAACTTTTTTTGAGTTCAGCGGACATGATCCTTGTGTGCAGCCGCGTCTTGTAATGATCGATTCAGAACCCACAGTCATTGGTAAGTTAATAATTCGTATTCTTGGAAATCTTTCGCTAATTTTGCTCTATCAACAGATGAAATACGCACGGGCGCTTACCGCAATCTCTTTCATCCAGATACATTAATATCGGGCAAAGATGACAGTGGCAGCAACTTTGCACGTGGCTATAATCTGATGGGAAGTGAGTTGTTGGATCGATCCATGAATGCTATACGTTCTGTAGCGGATCGCTGTCAAAGCTTGCGGGGATTTCTTGTCTTTAGAGCAATTGGCGGTGGCACTGGATCAGGTTTGGGAACACGCATTATGGAGAAATTAGTTGAGGACTTTGGCAGAAAGATAACGATCATTGAGTTTCTAGTATATCCATCGCCTTCGTAAGTACATCGCATTTTAATTATTCAGATGTTATCATCATCTCTTCTGTTCATTATTGCAGCATTTCGCCAGTTATTGTGGAACCATATAATGCCCTACTGTCTGCACATTTCTCCATGGAATGCGCCGATGTATCTTTCATTGTGGACAACGAAGCGTTGTATGAGATATGTGCGAATACGCTGAATGTTCCTGCTCCAACTTATACAAATCTTAATCGTATCATTGGACAAGTGGTATCCGGCTTTACGGCCCCACAACGTTTCTCGGGCCAGTCCACTGTCAGTTTCCAGGAGCTACAAACAAATCTTGTCCCATATCCACGCATTCATTATCCATTGATAAATTATGCGCCACTTGTCCCCACGACTAATGCACAGTTCGTCAACATGAGCACGGCACAGCTTACGAGTCAGTGTTTCCAGATGAGCAACCAAATGGTACGCTGTAATCCTTCACATGGCAAGTATATGGCTTGCGTGCTGCTCTACCGCGGCGATGTTGCACCCAATGAAATAAATCAAACATTGGAGAATATCAAACGATCGAAATCTTTTAAATTTGTCGACTGGTCACCGACAGGCTTCAAGATCGGTGTCTGCAATATGCCACCAGTTTATGTACCCACTGGAGATCTTGCGCCAGCAAGTCGTGCCTGTGTTGCCATTTCGAATAATACAAACATAAGAATTGCCTGGTGTCGTCTGGTCAATAAGTTTGATAAACTCTACCAACGACGCGCCTTCATCTATCATTATGTGGGCGAGGGACTTGAGGAGGGAAACTTTCACGAGGCATCCGAAAATGTTTGTCAGTTGGTACATGATTATCTTGAGGTTGATAGTTCAGGTTCTAACTCTGGTCGAGGATCCGACCATGACGATTGATGATAACAATTTTTTATCCTACAATAAATCCTAAATTTCATGTTTCATGTTTCAAATCCAAGAAACTCAATAAGACGCTTTACGTTTTATCTTCTGTCAGTATCCTAGAAAATTCCAAAATCATTGAATCACTTAATATAATGTTCACCTGAATGAATCTGAAGACTGATGGGAGTCAGTATCTCACTTCCACTTCCATTCCAACTGGTTTAGCTTGTACTCATGTGTTACATCCAGAAATTTTGATGTGTTGGTAACTGCGTCAAAATTTACTTTAGCAAATGCCTCAAGTAATTGCCTCAGCAATTGATCCCTCGATGACTTTATAAAATGCAGAGTTTTGAGGCTTTCGTCAGTTTCAGTTCGTGAATAAACCGTTGGACAAATTAAGTATTTATGGTCTGGGTCGAAAAACAAACATTGACCCAACCCCGCAATTTGCGTTGCTTGACCCCGCGTACAGCTTATGGAAAGAGTGCAAGAGGGAAGGTTGGGCGTGATCGTAGCCAGGCCAGGGGCCTATAATTAAAATGATCGCCAGGCAAAGGGTTTAGCACGTACCGAGGCAAAAGTCGCGCTTATCGCGATCGCACCCAGGGCAAGGTCTCTACAGTTTTTCTCCCTTCCCTTCTCTTTTACTCTCTCATCGTTGCCTCGGGCCTTGCTCTGCGGGCCGTGACGTGACTTACGCACGCTTAATGTGCGATTATCGATGGAGCCAACTTCTCTCTCTCTCTCACTCTCTCCCCGTCTCACTCTAGGTATTTTTCTTGCCGCTCATTCTACCGCTATCTTTGGCAGATCTTCGGCACGCAGTCGAGGACTGTAGGCCGCATCTTATCAGCTCCATTTGGTGGTCCTTGCTGACCGTTGTTATTATAAGCATTATCATTATGATCCAAGGTACGGTTGGAAAGCCAACACGGAGAGAAACAATAACAATAACAAAAATAATCAATAATCTTTACAATCACCATAAGGATGTTTTTTTTTTTAACTTCAATTCATTTTCAATTTGGATTTTAAGTATTAAGTTGATATTTCTTTCAGTGTAGAAGGGGATGCCTGGATATAGCTTAACTGTTGCTAATCTTAAATTGCACACGCAGCAATCCTTTTGTTCTGTTGTAGCGTGAGAACCGCTGCGTGTGGGTTCCATCATTCATTGCATTGGATACCGCTGTGTCTCTGTATCTGTGTGTTTTTTTTTTTGAATGACCCCAAATAAACGTGTTAATGAGCTAAAGGAAATGCTGCGTCAGGACCACCTTAGGCGAACCTCATCGAACCGACATAAAATAAAGTTGTTATTCACTAATAAAGTAATTTCGTACTGGGAACAAAACGGAAATCCAAGCATTGGGAGGTCAGAATGTTAGGATAGGTATGTACATGAAGGTAAAGTACAGCATCGGAAGTGTTGGACAGACCCCTCGATAAAAGATCGGGTTGTGGGAATAGAAGAGGACAGTGTCTAAATTTGAAATATCTAGTTAACGCTGCTTCCCTCTATTCGTCTCCCTCTACCTATCCCACTGTGAGCCAGTCATATCTACAGCCCCAAAAACAGAGCTCTGACCTTCTTTATTTATGCACTAATCCGTGGGAAATGCGCGCTCAAGCACCTGAGGCCGATTTATGCTCTTCGCCTCGACTCGACACTGACTGACCAAGGCACCCGCACAGTCCTCAAATGTTGCAACGAGCCATGTGGAAATAATATAGATAAAAAAAAATAGTCGCACATTTGTTGCTCTCATTCAGAAATTGATTGGTTCAAGACAATAAACTATAGAAGTTTATTGTTCTAGCTGATAAGCTCAATGTGTTTGTTAGAGTATTCGCATATGTAGAAACGTTGCAGAAACATTAAACAACCGTCGAGTGAATTAATAAAGCGCCTCGGCAAAGCAAGGCGTCCACGCATTAAACGACACACACACAACGAAAACAACGGCAACATGTGGCAACGACAACGACAACGACAATGGCAACAATGCAACAGCATGAACAGATCGGGCCAGAGCAGCATGCCACATGTGGTTGGTTGGGCCTGGGCCAATAGATGCCACCACATGACTGACCGAATCATGTGCTGTTTGCTGCACATGCCACATGCGGCAGTCACACACACACACACTCAAACACACAGTCCACTCCATTTAATGCCGAGGGCAAACTTTTTGGAATTGCAATTTTCGACTTGATTTCAACGTGGCCTCTGCGCCTTCTGCTGCATCTTCTTCTTCTACATAGACTTTGTCTGCTTCTTCTTCTTTTTTTTTTTGTCTGCTGGGGCAACACCTACCGAGCGCAAATGGAACCTGCTGCGGTGGGCGGTTGCAGGTTGCACGATTTCAAAGGGGTTGGGGATCCGACGAAGGAAAAGAAGGGAAAGGGGAGAAAGGAGCGACACAAGACGTGGCACACGCAGCAAGTGTTTCGATTTATGTTTTTGCGCCTCAACTGCAGTCAAAACACAAATGCAAGGCGCTGTTATTGCAACTTGCATTTATTGTTGTTGCGCGTTGCAAGTTGCAGTCAGCGTTTCACTCTTGGCGTTTTCATTCAAAATGTTTAACTATGCGGCTGTCCAGTCTGTCTCCTGCCTCTTACCACGCTCCCCATTCCAAATTCACCTCCCCATCCAACACTCCCGGAACCCCTATTCACTCTAGTTGCAATGTCCAGCCGAGCGACCACTTGTTGCTCTTTTATTCATTCAATTTGTCAGTTTTGCACCAGGCAAACAAATTCAACTGCAACTCCAACTCCAACTACAACTGCAACTCTAAATGCAGCTCCAACTTCAAGTCTCCATCGCATCGCCGTCGTTTCCCGGGCAGAGTCAAAAGGTTATCGCCGCACTTGCAGCATTTTTACAGCCTCATCACCATCCGATGATGATCATCATAAACAACATTATTATTAACATCATTATCATCATCCGCTTGCAACATGATGCCGCTGCAACAATAACAATAACAACAACAAATTATTAGTAGTAATATTTGTGAAATATTTGTTTTCTAATCTGTAAACACCAATCATATTAGCAATTTGAATATGACAGCGCCAGCAAACAGTAACAGGCCTTGTTATATCCTGTAAATAAACCTGACATGATATGGGGTATAATCAAAGTATTGAGTTTGTTATGAATAGAATATTTGAAGAAACTTTTGTTGTATATATACAAAGTAAATTTTCAAATGATGCTAATGTTCTTATTTTTCATATTATAATATTCTGCCAATTAGATCTATAAATATTTAAAAATATTTAGTTATCATTAAATATTTAAAAACTTTATTAATGTGTCTATAAACAGATTAAACAGATAATATTACATATGTGATTATTCTGATGAATTTGTAATTATGTTAGCAAATTTGATAAAGCAATGCAATGAGTATACAAAGGTATCTTTAAGATATAAAAGTATCTTTTAAATACAAAAGCATCTGTCAGGTACAAAAGATTCTGTGAGATACAATTTTAATATTTTGAAATGTAAAAGTCTATTTTAGATACAAAAGTAACTTTGACATACAAAAGTATCTTTGACATAAAACATTTTGAAATTTATTTAATACCAAAAGTTTCTAAAACATTATTAATATTAGAGGGCATATTCATTCCGATGGATCTACATATTTCTACATTCATTCCGATGGATCTAGTATGTGGTATCTTCTGGTTGCTTATTTTGCACTCTGTGGCATTCGAGTAACGCTTTCTTTAGTTTTTATTACTGTTGTTGTTTCTGCCACATTTGTTAGCGTGGTCAACGGTCAGAGCTTGTGGCAAACACACTAGTTGCTTAGTTAAATGTTATATGCCGCATATGCTGCATATGTGGTGGGTGGGTGGTTTATTGGGTAGGTGGGGCGTGAGTTATTATCTATTCAATTGTTGCACTTGGCTTTGCTTCCTTTCCTCAAGCATTTTGGGGCTGGTCAAATTAATTGAACAGGCGCTGCCTGCGCAGCATCTTCAGGCGATACACTTAACTGTGAACGAATGAGAAAGAGAGGGAGAGACAGAGAGCTCAAGAGAATGAGAGTGAGAGAAGGAGAGGGTAGAGGGAGAGAGTAAAGAAAATTCTCTGATTGGCAAGTGTAAAATACGCTTTGCATTTTTGAGTTGTGTGGTGCGTCGCTTATGATAAATGCTTAGACGAAGCATGCGGCTCGTTAAGCCCGTCGCCCGTTGTCTGTTTGCTTGGTTACCAATGCCACATCGTTTACAACACTTTAAGAGCGTTGTGTCTGTTACGTCTGCCCTCCTTCCATGCCGCCAACACCCTCTTGGTGGATCTGTTAAGCTGATGCATTGGCAGCCATTAGCAAGCCAATTGACATACTCCTGACTGACAACTCGACAGACGGCTAACTGGCAACTGGCAAGCGGCAACGTGCAACATGTAACATGCTACGTCTACAGCTAAGTGCTGCAAATTTATCATTGGTCTCTTCGTCGTCATCGTGGTCGTCGCAGCCATTGCCAAAAATGGCACAAATAACGACATAATTTGGAGATCTCAGACACAGACACAGAAACATCTATCGACGGAGTCAAAGACCAAAGACAGACACAATCCAAGACTATGATGCAGATGGAAATGCAGACGAAGTGCAAGCACCCGATGATGCAGGCGAAACTCTTCTTTTTTTTTTCTTTTTTTGTTTTGATCTCACATCATATGCAAATTGCAGTCTCATCCCCCAAAAATGGTGGTCAAACCGTATCGTAACATTGAATCGTTAGGCTGCATTTTTTAGTTATATTCCTAGCTGTTGCAGTTTCAGTCCAAACACTACTTTTGCGTCTTGTAGATTTTAATGTACTCAAAGACATAAACACTTTTTCTCTATATTAAGTGTTTATACAATTTGTTAATATAAACTAATTCAATTTTAAAGTGTTGAATTTTGAAGAATAAATTAAAACAATTAGAAAATGTTTTAAGGCGCTTTTAGTTGCTGTTGTTGGCTTGCAGCATTCTCACGCAACTCAACTGACTGACCATAAGTGAGACATTAGGCGCAGTTGCAGCGCATTCGCTTGAACTTTGACATTGACCATATTTGCGCAACGTAAACCGTTTTCTGTTGCCGTTTCTACTATTTCTTCTGTATCTCTCTATTTTCGCTGTTGTTGCTGTTGCTGGTTGCAAGTCTGCAACTCAACGGCATCATTAAGACAAAAAAACATTTGGCCAGGCACGACCCAGCGACTGATTAATTGCCCCCAGTGCAAAATTTGACTTTTTTGTTGCTCAAATTGCAATTGCAAACGTCGCCATCCGCCGTCGAGTAATTACCATGCCACAGGCAAAAGTAAGAGACTGAGAGAGAGAGAGAGAGAAACATAGGTGAGGGGACAGGTCAAGGAAGCGGCACTTCGAAGAGACTCGATTTCAAATTGCACTTAATATGGAATTTCAAGTTCAAATTTTGTAAAAATGTTTTTTTTTTTAAATTTTTATTTTTATATCATTGCATTTGATACCACAGCACAAAATGTATTTGATCTGACCGTGTTGGCCAACACTTTTAGCCTATCGTTACGCTGTGCTAGATGCCATGCGTTAGCCATTGCTGATGTCATTAAAACAACAACAGCAGCAACAACAACAACAGTAGATCAAAGACAGGCATGCGGCATGCAGCACGTACCGCTAATTCTTCTGTTTCTAATTTTGCACAGCAAATTTAATTATAATTTAAATTACTTATGCTCAATGCGAGCAGCAACAAATGGCAATAATAATGCAAGTGACGTATGTAAAATATGAACAATATTTTCTGCATTTTCTATAGCTTTTAATAATACTACAAATATTAATAAAATATAATTAAACTTTTATATATTTTATATATTTTATATATTTTATATATTTTATATATTTTATATATTTTATATATTTTATATATTTTATATATTTTATATATTTTATATATTTTATATATTTTATATATTTTATATATTTTATATATTTTATATATTTTATATATTTTATATATTTTATATATTTTATATATTTTATATATTTTATATATTTTATATATTTTATATATTTTATATATTTTATATATTTTATATATTTTATATATTTTATATATTTTATATATTTTATATATTTTATATATTTTATATATTTTATATATTTTATATATTTTATATATTTTATATATTTTATATATTTTATATATTTTATATACTTTATATATATTACGGCTTTCGCTTTTTGGTCTTTGTTTCCCTTTTACTCTTCCCATTTTTCTCTTTTATTTATTTTCACATACACCTTTCCCTAGCGCTTTGCATCTGATAATGTATAATTTTTGTCTCTCTCTCTCTCTCTCTCTCTCTCTCTCTCTCTCTCTCTCTTCATCGCTATCTCTCTCTTTCTCTGGCATATCAGTGTTTTCAACATGATCTTATGATCGGTCTATCTAATGTCTGCCACAAATCTTGATAGATCGGCGGCATTTATCGCTCTGTTCGATTAGTCGTAAGTCGTCGCCTCCTGTGTAAATGTAATGCCGATAATTTGGCCTAAATGCGTGGCCAATTGGACACTTTCGACTTGAGCTAATAACTGAACTGAGAGTTAAGTTGAGTTGAGCGTACTGCGACGCGCTGCAGTTAATCGTTGTCTCCTTGTTGTTGCTGGTATATCTGCTGCTGTTGCTGTTGCTGCTTTTGTAGTTGTTGTTATACTATGTGTTGGTCGTGGCAGCCGCTGGACTAATCCTAATCAATTTTGAACGCCTGACGAGGCGTCATAAACACGCTTTAAAGAAAATCATTTTCACATGCCGCAGAATGGGGCAGCAACATTTAAAACATTGCCAAAGTGTTACAATTTCCATTAGTTACAGTTATTTGGTCAGCCAGGCAGCCAGTCAGCCAGCCAAGCAACCGTCTGGTCAGCCAATGGCCAGTGGCGCAACCAGAGCACACAACTGCGGGCCATGTAGCAGCAGCAACACAATTATCAAGCAACGTAGCGCAGCAAAGTTGATTACGATGATGGATTATAACACTTTGTACAGCTGCAGGTTTGCCACAGTTCAGTTGCAACGTTGTCCCGTTGCCACATTGCTGCTGGCCGAACAAAAAAAAAAACCTGAGCTTCAATTGCAACTTGTTGCAGCCAGTGATATCCGTGTCATATCGATATGGCAGACACTGCAGCAGACAAACAACTGACAAACTTCAAGCCTCAAGCCTCAGCCCTTTTTGACCAAGTCACGTTTTGGCCATGTTAAGCATCGCTTGGCCATCTCTTTGTTTGCTTTAGAAATTATGCACGAAACGCCGTGCGGCAGAGAAATTAATTTAACAGCTTGACAGGATTAAGTGTGAGTCGATTTGAAGGTGCCACAAATTCCAGTGGCATAACCAAATGTTCGCTGATTGGTCACAAGCACAAGTCATAATCAAAGGGCCACAAAAATAAAATACCAAATGAAAAAAAAAACTAACTGAAGAAAATTCATTGGGTGCGTGTCGGATGCAGCCAATTAGCGGCAGCAACAGTTGATGCAACACGTGCTCGTGCTCATAGTAGATTGACCTCGACGCAAGTTGCAACTATACACTGAGCATATACAGGTGCATGCATCGATCTGCGGCACGCTAATTGAGCTGGCCAAATGACAAACACATGGCCAGCGCCTAGTGGGCTGGGCTGCCTAGTTTCGACTCTCTCAAGTCAGCTTAACGATCATTGACTGGGCCATTTGCTGCATAAAGCGAATATGCAAATATGCCGCCGATTAGAGAGTACACATACTAGACTACACTGCGCGAAATAATGCAGTAAGTATTGTGCACGAAAAGTAAATATAGTATGAGCTTTACGTAGGGTTTTCATATTTTGAGTATTGGCAACTTAGTTCTTTTTTTTTCAGTGTAGTCGAACTGGCGTCATACGCATCCAATGACTTGAATACAGCAGTGGCAGCAGCAGCCGTTGGCGATTAATCAATGATAAATCCGAAATAGATAAATGATGCGGCACAAGAAAATGTCGCAAATGTTGTGTGGTCTCTGCTTGCAACTCACCTGCTAGTGTTGCTGCTGTTTGCCATTGCTACTGGTTCGACTGGACCTTATAGCGGGTGCAAGATAAATGCCCCGCTGATGATGCTGACAGGGTCCAGTATACAACATTTGACATTGTCACCGTAGCAGCAACACAATTTTTCATGCACTGCTGTTGCATGCTACATACTGCATGTTGCACGTTGCGAGGAATTTCCATTTGAAATTAGAAGCTAAAGCAGAACTTGATCTATTTATGGGCATTGTTCGATTTGCATCGTACGGTTAATTGTGGCCCGTTTTTTTGATGTCGTTGCTGCTGTTGCAACTGTTGTTGTTGTTGTTATTGTTGTAGTTGTAGTTGTAGTCGCCAATTGTGGGTGGCAGTTGGCCACCGAATTGGGCATGCCACATAAAACTGGTTACACATTTTAGGGATTTGCATAGTTACATACATAGGCCACAGGTGGCATGCAACACACACACACACAAGAAACACATATACTCACACATACAGAGACACATGGTGGAATATTCGTTAACTTGACTAGCCGGATATCTATATATAGCCAACTGGTGTGATTTTGATTCATGGCGCGATTATATGTGCGCACGCAGTTTATCTTCTTTTTTTTCACACAATAAGCCCAACGGACAGCCCATGCCACTTGCCACTTGCCACTTGCAGCAAGCCGTATGCCGTATGCTGTATGCAGTATTCCGCATGCTGCATACCTCTTCATGGGCACACAGTAGCCCATAGCTGACACAGCAGGCAGCCATTTTCAGCTTCGTCTCCATGCCACAGCTGCCTCCTGCCTCGCCTTGTGGCACTTAACATTTTATTGTTAATAAAATATATTACAAGGCGCAATACAAAAGGCCAAAGAGAAGAGTCAAACGCACAGACAGACAGACATTTGGCCAACGCGTTAACGAAATCATCTGCAATTGCTGCCCCACTTCTTGCAACTCTTGGTTCAACTTTTACTTCTCCTTCTCCTTTAGCAAGTGTCGCGTGATTTCGTGTCGTACATTTAACGCGTGACTTCTTTTAAAAATTGTTCATAAATTTTGCGTTTAACAGTAGCAGAAAAGGTTGAAGTAAAGGCTAAGACCAAGAGACAACAATGACAATAACAACAACAGCAGTAAGACGAGCATCATATGTTGCAACAACAACAGCGTTGAAGGCACAGCTGTAAAGTGATACCTAAATTGTTGCACAGGTTGCACAGTTGTTCAACAGCTAAGGTCAGCTGGAAATTGTTGCAACAAATGAGAAATTCAATTTGAGAATAAGTAGCTAAAAGATATTTAGTAAAATATAGTTAGATAAATAAAAAATAAATTGTATGTACCGCAATGAATAAAAATGTTTTTTTAATATATAATTTACAGATTTCTACTTTAATTTAGATTTGTAATTATTTAATTTTGTACTTTAAAAATTTACAAAAATCAATAATTATAATAACTAAATGTAAAATTTGATAATGAATATAAATAAATAATTAATTTAAAAAAATATTCATAAAAAATATAGAAAACGTGAATAAATTTTATTTAATTTTTTATTGTTTAATATAAAATTACTAATTTGTACTGAAAATATTCTATAAAAACATAAATGCGAAATTGAATAACAAAATTCAAAAAATATAAAAATAAAATATAAATAAATAAAATAAAGAAATACGAAATAAATCGCATTTACGAAAAAATTTAAATTTACTATAAAATTTAATAATAAACATCAATAAATAAATATAAAAATAAAAAAAATTAAATATAAATAGATATGCACAAAAAATTATTTTATATTAAATAAATAAAATAAAATGAAAATATTCTAAAAAAAAAAATAATTACAAAATCTAATAAAAAATAATGCAAAATAAAATAAAAATAATTGGACTAAAGAAAACCGTAAGAAAAATTTAAATATAATGTAAATTTCAATAATAATGAATATAAATAAATAAATATAAATAATCAAAAAGAAATAGAAAGAAATACATACGAATAAAAAAAACAAGCTTTTAAGTTTAAGTTAATTTAATAATTTATAATCAAAATATTCTAAAAAAAAAATAATTGCAAAATTTAATAGGCGCAAAAATAAATATAAACAAACAGAATAAAAAAACGTAAATAAATTGCATATACGCAATCTTTTCCCATCGATATTCATTCACAAATCTGAAATAAAGAATAAAGTCTGCAAAAATGTTTGTCATGGGGTTTTTTTTATATATATATAAAATATATAGTATAAACTTTGCAGCTGCTGCTGTTAATCATGCTCTAAATTATCATTAATGTATCAGTAAAAATCATCTTAATCATTATTGTCAGCGTATTATTCGACGCATGGCAAACAACTTTTGCCTTTCGCTCATTTAAATAGCTAAAAAAAAAACACAAAAATAATTCTAATTAATAAATACAAAAATATAAAATGTAATCAGCATTGTTAATTAGGCACATCCGCTCAGATATAACACAAACAGACTTCGGTCCCTCTTGCAGCTCCACCTCTTCTCTATACTTAGTTACGCTGCGTTGTCACTTCCAGCTTCATTTCATTCATAAAAAAAAAGTCGCGAGAGGCTTCGCTCGTTTCGGCCTCAACACATTTGTGGCAACAGCAATAGCAATAGCAACAGTAACAGCCTCTGCCGCGATCGCAGTCTCAGTCACAGTCACAGTTAAAGTCCCAGTCAGTTCAGGCAGCTGCCGCCCACATGCCAAACATTGCCGCATTTGCATAGTTTGTAAGCCAAGTCAAGTGATCATGTAGTAAAGAGCACAAAATCGTTAAAAATCTTTTTCGATCATTCAAAACTGAAAATAAAAAAATATATACAACAAACCGGTTAACCGGGCCTGCGGTTTCGATTATGAAACTGTATTTTTATGAATGAAAAAAACAACAACATCAACAGCAGCAGAAACGACAACAACAATAATAACAAAAGCTAAGGTTTGTTATTAACGTAAAATTTGCATTGAACTAACATCGACATAGACATATTGTAAGGGTAAGAGCGGTAGAAAGGCAGAACGTTACAGAGATGAGCAATTACTCATACGCCCCATTGAACCAACGATTTGTTTAGTTCCGCTAAACTCATTTCAATCGCATATCTTTACTAAAAATGATGCACTACATCTATGATTCAACACTTCCGGTGAATACAAACAAATCTCGATCGTATTCATATTTCTACTATAGCCATCTACTCATCTGGTATTTATTTGCTGCTTTAGATCAGTCAGGTGTCAGCATGAGGTAAACTAATGTATATCAAAAAAACAAAGCAAAGAATTTGTTTATTTATTGTGTGTGGTTCTCTTTGGCAAATTTTCTGTTCTTATTCAGTTGATTGATAACTATAAAGCGATGCGAATTCAGAATTCAGAATTTAAATTAATTAATTTATTTATATTTATATTATTTTTAAATATATTTTTTTTTATTTATTTTATTATTTATTTAATATGTAATTATTATTTTTAGTACACAAAGCTGAGCTAGAAATAAAGTAATGGCATGATTTGCTTTCTATATCCTTAGCATGAACTCCGAAGTCAAAATTTTGATATTTAGTCCCTTTCACTGTTCTGTTTTATTTTTCTACCTCACACTGTTCTGCTAAGCAACTGTCAAGTTTTATTACCCAATTAATGTACTACATTATTTTGCTTTTAGAATAATAATTGCAAATTTTTGAAATACTGCAAAATCATGTGACCATGAAAAGTCATCAGATATGGAATCTCCAGCAGTCTGCAATGTCAGTCTTGTCTATTTGTCTGTCGATTTTTCTGCTTTCAGGTGGTATTTGAATGAAAAATATATATAATATATATGTACTTTGATTCTAGGCAAAATCAAATTATCAAGACAACAAATAATTATGTCAGATACAAAATGAGACTGGACTTGAAACGGCACTTGAGACGATAGATAGATAGATAGATGGATCGATACATATAGACATATATGCAAAGACTTTCCAAAAACTTCGAATTGCCACAAGACGAGGTCAAATCGAAGCTGTGCAATCGATTTTGCTTGGCAGTTGACTGACTGACGGACAGACGGGCGGACGGTCACAAAATAAGGGGGACAGGTGATCGGTGGATTGGACAGGCAATTTGTAGACTTTTAAAATGGTTTCAAATGGAACATTGCAATGCACTGGACTGGGACGTTGTCTTGTCTATGTTGTCGAAGGCTTTGGCTATGACTTTGTACGGTGCATGCAACTTGTGGCAAACAGGCAGGCAGCCAACCTAGGCAGCTAAGCACTTGCTTGATCGCGGCAACGATCGACGTACACAAAAAGCGCATGCAAATTAATAGCCAACAAAAAAAAAACAACAAAAAAACATAAGAGAAAGAAAAAACACACAGAAAACCAAAAAAATTAATTGATCACTTGAGACAGCCGAAGTAGATATTGCGCACCTGACGTTGCACGATCAACGATCAACAATCGACGATAGATCGTTACGAATTATGTTAGTTAAGTGCCCGCATATTTGGACAGATCATATACAATATACAGCTACTAATACTACCATATATAAACAACGTTTGGTCTGGCCAATTCATATGCTTCCTCTGAGATCAGAGCTCAAAGCTTACAGCACTGAGGTAGCTCTCGGTCTGCCGACTTATGAAATAGTTTTTCATAGCTCAATTAACAAAGTTTTCAATTAACATATTCACGCAATAATTTTCAGCTAGGGCGTGGTCCACGCCCAACCCACGCCACACTCAAATTGTGCTTGCTGTGGTCAACTACAAAAGCTTACAGTGGGGCCACAGTTAGAGTCACAGTGGTGCTTGCAGCCCACGCCCGATGCCCAATGCAGCAGCTTTAGAGTCAGACAGACAGAGACACGTGTCAAACTTCCGATCATTAGAGGCGCATCGCTGTCACGCCCACACGAAAAACAACGCTAATTAAAACAACAGACAAAACAATTTTAATGCCACACTTCTTTTATTTTCTTTAGTTTTATATCGTTTTGAAGAAAAACCTTCAATAAAAAAAAATAAGAAAAAAACGGAATTGATAAATTATCAAAGATGCAGTTTATACAAAAGATATTTAGATTAATAATCGAGGCATCAAAATGATGCCTCTGCGTTGGCGATCACCAATAACAGATCCATAGTCGTACGATCAGCGATTGTCTAATGCCGCATAATTAATGATCGTTTGTGGAAAGCGATGAAAATTTGTCGAGTAATCCAGTAGGTCAATAGAAAAAATCAAAATGGCTGAAGGTAAGGTTAGAATTACTAATTTGAAAGATCTCCGTGGATCGATTAATTAAACAAGAAAAAAATAAAAAACACAACACGAAAACACCTTGTAGTTTTAAGAATTGAAAGTAATTCTTCACATACATATATCTAGATATAGATTATAATCTGAATAAAATAATTTAATTTTTTAATATTTAATTCACGATTTATTTCTCAGTAATTCAAATTGCCAAGAGAAATCATATCTCATTGTGTTGCAATCGCTGACGGAACAACAAAATACAAAATACAAAATTCAAAAAAAAAAAAAAAAAAACCCCACAGCTCAAGCAACTTGGCCAACAAAACGCCCCTTGGCAGTAAGAAAACTCATTGCAAATACACTTAAAATACATGAACAACTTATTTTCCGTTTAGTTTATTTATTGTTGCTGTTGTTGTATTTTTTGTTTTTGTTACTTTGTTGCTCTTTTTGCCAGTTTTGTTGTTGTTTTTTTTTTATATTTTTTTTACTTGAGTTGCAGCATTATCGTCTAATTGCATCGCCAGCGCCAAGCGACTTCGTCAGCGTCGAAATGCTTGTGGCATTTGGCGCGTCAACAAACGAGCCGCCAACGCTGGCTGCTGCTAAAGACCCAGGGTTCAAGATCCCCCACCCCCTTGTCATAGTACCCAACACTCAACCCCTTTCCACCTGCAATATTCGATGTACCGTCTGAGTGGAACCAACCGCGAGCCGTTCCATTCATCATTTTTCGTTTAGTGACGCGCGTGCCTCGTGCGGCCCAAATCGACGGCAATTGTTGTTATTGTTGTTGTTGTTATTGCTGTTCTCGTTGTCGTTGTGCTATAGTTGTTGCTCTTGTATTGTTGTTGTTCATTTTTTTTCACAGATTTTCAAAATTGAGACGTCATGATCTTTGGTCGAAAAATAAGAATGCTTGATTTAAGTCTATGAGTACAACATTTATTATTGTTCGATAAGGCACTAAAAAAGAATGCTATATGTATATATTTATATAGCATATATTAGTTAGACATTGTAGATTTACGATCTTAAACTAACTATAATAGTTGAATACTACGTAAATCATTACAAAAAGAAATACAAATAGAAATACAAATACAACCATTTTATAAAATAACTTAGCCCAAAATATATATTATAATTTAAATGTAAATTTAAAAATAAATATACAAAAATTGCATCTTCTAATCATAATATTGTCATCGTACGAGTATTTCATTATTTCATTTTAATCTCATTCATTTTTACATCTATGAAAACTGTACACAACGATGCATTTTCATACATTTATACTTAAAAAAAATTTTCAAATACAGAGAAACTCAATTTAATATTGTATTAAATTCGAACTTACATAATAAATAGCTTAAAATTAATATTTGGTTTTCTTTGCCTTTGGTGCAATATTGAAATTCAAGCGATTTACAGACTTATCGTTAGATAGCCTAATAAGGCTAAATATATACAGTAGACAGTAGATATTAGTTATCGCTATCGACAATGTTATCGATATATTAATTGTTATTCAAATTGTATCGAAACTAATAATGATATCGTGATTGCTCAACATCTGAGGCGTCCCCTTCCTCTTCTTCATCGCTGGTAGATGGCGGTGTCTCTAAATTTGCTACATCCACATCCAGATAGTCTTCCTTGGCCTGCAGCAGCTTATCCATATATTCGACGATTTCCGTGAATGGAGGCCGAGCGCTGGCATCAAAATTCCAGCATTGTCGCATTAGAATGTAAATATTCATGGAACATTTTGCTGGCTTCTCCATGCGCTGTCCGGACATGAGATAGCTATAGAGTTCCTCGGCGGATGCAATAGTTGGATATGGTTGACCACCAAACGTCATTATCTCCCAGAGAAGAATGCCGTAGGACCAGACGTCACTTTGTGAATCATAAAACTTCTCCTGCAGTGATTCGGGTGCCATCCATTTAATGGGCAAACGTCCGTTCGTATTCTTGCGATAATAATCCGTACTCTGAATATCTCTGGCCAAGCCGAAGTCCGCAATTTTAAGAACATAATCATCGCTGACAAGAACATTCCGTGCGGCCAAATCACGGTGAATGCAACGGCGTGAAGCAAGATAATCCATGCCACGTGCAATTTGATGGGCAAACTTGATTAGATCCTTCTCGGTTATGAGATGCTGCGGTGGCGGTGGTGCTGATCCTGAACTGTCCAGTTGATCTTTGCCAAATGGTCGATTCTTATAAAGAAAATCTTTGAGATTGCCATGTGGTGCATACTCTACAATGACATAGAGTGGCCCACATTGACTGCAACAGCCCAGCAGATTGATAATATTAATGTGGCGGCCAATGATCTTCATCACTTCCATTTCACGCACCAAACTTGCAATATCATCGTCTGTGTGTCCCTCTTTAACCATTTTGACCGCGACAATGGTATTGTTCACTTCAGCCATGACAACCCGGCCAAAGGCACCTTCACCCAATGTGGCACCCAGAATTAGTTGATTACGGGCTAGTTCCCAATTGGAATCCAATGGGAATTCGTATTCATTGAAGGGCACTGGCTCGTTGCCACTTTGCAAAACAGTGGTGCGTTGCTTTTCAATACGCACCACTGGCATAATCATGGTATCCATGGATCCACTTGAGTCACCACCACTGGCTGGTTTATAGATGATAACTTTCTTGGTCCATTGATGAACCGTTTCGATGCGTTGCTTTAGTAGCTTCTCATGTTTCATTTTGCGCACTGCATAGTACATAAACATGATGCAGCAGATAATCAGTAGCCCCGACACAGTGATTACAATGGCCACCATAGCATTCTCACGTACCCCACCGACAAATCCTACCTCGAGCAGTTCTTGCCGATTGCGTGCAACACGCAAGTAGGCGCGACTATTCGATTGACCCAAGCTGTTTGACTCAATGCAATTGTACCAACCCTCCTGCTCCTGGGTAACATTCTTGAACTCCAGACGATTTAGATCATTGGCAATAAACGTACGATTTGCACTGCAATCACTGATATTGCGGCATGCAAAAAAGATCCATGCTTTTTTGCTAGTTAAATCCGATAGGTACCGACAATTCATGTGTCCGCTCTCGTTGACCAACAGCGTTAGATTGGCGGGCCCTTCGAGTAGTATGGGCTTGTGGTTGACACGGTCGGTGACCATTACTTGCATCACATGACGTAAACAGCCATGTATATTACATATTTTACACTCATACTGCCCACTATCCTCCGGGATCAGATCATCCATGATCAGTTGAAATTTCGACTTACGAGAACTTCCAATGGTTCGGACCCAATCGGTAATGTTATTGCGATACCATACTACCTGGGGTTCAGGATTACCTTGCGCTTGGCAGTTTAACGTCAAAGTAGATCCCGAGGGTCGTGTGTAGACACTACTTAGTTTTCTTAAATTCTTAAAGCGTGGAGGAAATTCATCTGTTTTCGGCTCAATATCATCCGTATCTGCAGCATCATCGTCAGCCAATGTTCCTCCATTATTATTGTTGTTGTCGTTGCTGCTGATTGTTGATGGCGTTTGTGAGACATTCGATGATGGAACTGTATCGTAATCCTTGCTCGGCTTCTGTAAACTAGGAGATTGTCGCGCCGTTGTTAAAACGCCAAACAGCATAATGATGAGCAGGCAACGGTACATGATGCTGGCAGCGTTGTGGCAAGAATGAATGCAACCACAACACATTTTGTCTTTCCTTTCCTTTTTTGGTATGTTTATTTTTGTAACTTTTGCCCCTAAGTGGCACTTGGATGGGGTTGGAGATGCGACTTCAACTGCAAACTGCAACAACAGTTTTGTGTGTGTCGCATGTGCTCTTGTTGGTGCAGTTGTTGTAGCTGTTGCTCTTGCTGCTGCTGTAGTTGTCTTTATTCACCGGAAATCCACTTTAGCTAAGCGTATGCTCTCTCACCCTCACCCTCACTCTCGCTCTCGGAGGCTCTACCGCTAACTCAATATGGATCTCTGCACTTTCTATGCAGATCTATGATCTTCTAGTTTTAGTTTATGTTTCTCTTGTTTTCCTCTTCCTTTTCTTCTTCTTCTAAATTTATAGATGGAAATAACAACAGTTGCCGCTCGCTCAAGTTGATCGCTAGCAACATGTGTGTTTATCGCGGCTTCCTTTGATCACAATCGAATGAAGATGATGATCACCTTAGCAGTAGCAATAGTTATGGCTCTCTTTCTCTTTATCTATCTCTCGTTGGGCATGTAACGGAAATACACTTCCCCAAAAAAAATATTATGCACTCATGAGCTCTTAATTATTGTCGCCTGTGGCATGTGATTTATATAGCGCTCCATTGAATGATGGATTTATGGCAGCCATGATTCCATTTGTCCCACAGTCTGTTCGTGGGCGTGGTACATTTTCATATAGAACATATAGCTTGTATGGATCATCTACAGCAACACCTGAAAATATTCAAACGATTAGATTTATGCTCATTTCCGTTTCCAATAAATTCACATCTATTTTAGTCAGAGCTGATCACTTTAATAAACAATTAATCTAACAATGAATTCAACGATGCTGATCATTGGCCGCCACATTAATATTATCAATCTGCTGGGCTGTTGCAGTCAATGTGGGCCACTCTATGTCATTGTAGAGTATGCACCACATGGCAATCTCAAAGATTTTCTTTATAAGAATCGACCATTTGGCAAAGATCAACTGGACAGTTCAGGATCAGCACCACCGCCACCGCAGCATCTCATAACCGAGAAGGATCTAATCAAGTTTGCCCATCAAATTGCACGTGGCATGGATTATCTTGCTTCACGCCGT
>JBAMBR010000512.1:0-92667 GCA_037044475.1 Zaprionus obscuricornis
TAGTAATTCATTTGAACGTTGCAAGGCAATGACGCATCTTGTTGGCTGCACATGCTATCACTATATAAGTTGCTATCTCTCTCTCTCTCTCATACACACACATCTGTTATCTGTTATCAGTTATGAATCTAAATCATTTTAAATATCAGCGCATTTTGCATTTACTTTAAGCTTAAATCCGACGATGATAGCGACAAAATTTCTTAGTGACTCGACATCATTGTCAACATTTGGCTACAGTATTTTTAAGTATTTTTTTTTTAGTATTTTCTGCAAGTATTTTTTTTTTTGATATTTATGCTGATTAAGTTTTTGTGCATGAGACAGCGCGTGTCCAAGGTCTGCCAGACAAGTGCATTGAATATTATTTCCGAAAAAAAAAATACGTTGGAAAAAAACTTGGGAAATTTACTGAAATTGCAAGATAGACAAATTTATCTATATATATATATATATATATGGATATATACCTATATATATCAGACAGTCACTGGCTGATAAACACGCTTAATAAAGTTACTTTATTTTATTTTTTTTTTATAATTTTGCTTAATACTCAACTTGTTTTCCACTGGGAATATTTTTTACCTTAATTTTTTTTTATTTTCAATTTCCAAAATAATTTTGTTGCATTATTTTTTTCTGGGTTAGTTTTATGTATGTGTGTGTGTGTGTGAATAAGTATCCCGAGTGTACTTTTATTATAGACAATTTGTTAAACTTGTTTTTCACAACAAGTTGACACTTTGATGATGTTGTTGCCACAAAATAGAAGATAGCTAGAGATAACGATAGGCCCAGGAAGTTTTTTTGTTGTTATTATTATTATTATTATTTTTTCCTCTTATTTTCTTTTATTTTTATTTTGTTTTTGTTTTGCACACGCTCTTTTGTTTGTCACACATAGACAGACAGAGACATAGGCAGCTTAACTTACATAGTACATTTGCACATTTCTTGTATATTACATATAGATACAGTGAGTGCTAGTGATGTATGTACAGCATATAAACAATATATAGAATCTAGACAGTGCGCATCAGTTTCTACTGCTGCTGGTCAATGACTGCACTCGAGTTTTAGCTGCAAATTATAGCCGCAGAATGTTAACATTCCAATTTCCTTATATGTCAATGTCTTGTCTTCCTCTTGTTCTTGTTCTTCTTCTTATTTTTATTCTTTTTGTTGTTGTTGTTGTTGTCTAAGTCAAGTTAACTTAACTTAGTTTAAGCACATACAGATATTAAGTGTGAAGATCGCTGTTAGCATAGACACAAGCAGAGACAGATTCACATTCACAATCACAATCGCAATCACAGACAGTTAACAAGTTTGTTCAAGCTCATTTCATGTTGGCCATAAAAATATTCTTAGCGTCTTGTTATCTAAATAAATAATCGCATCTCTTATGTTTATCCGCTGCGAATGCAGAGAAAGATAAACATGCCAAGCATTTTTTTTCAACCATTCACTTTTGCAAAAAAAAAAACATTCACATACATGTCTTTATATACATATGTACATATATATCCATATTCTATATTCTCAATTTTATATTCATATTCATAATTATATTTACCTTCATATTATATATACATACATATGTACATATATTATGAATATATTAATATTAATATTTATATTCATGTTCATATTCATATTTATACTTATACTGATATTCATATACTACATTGATTTTCATATTCATATTCGATATTCATATTCATAGTCATATTCATATTCATATTCATATGCATATTCATATTCATAATCATATTCATATTCATATTCATATTCATATTCATATTCATATTCATATTCATATTCATATTCATATTCATATTCATATTCATATTCATATTCATATTCATATTCATATTCATATTCATATTCATATTCATATTCATATTCATATTCATATTCACATTCATATTCACATTCATATTCATATTCATATTCGAGATTCATATTCATATTCGATATTCATATTCATAGTCATATTCATATTCATATATCTCATATTCATATTCATATTCATATTCATATTCATATTCATATTCATATTCATATTCATATTCATATTCATATTCATATTCATATTCATATTCATATTCATATTCATATTCATATTCATATTCATATTCATATTCATATTCATATTCATATTCATATTCATATTCATATTCATATTCATATTCATATTCATATTCATATTCATATTCATATTCATATTCATATTCATATTCATATTCATATTCATATTCATATTCATATTCATATTCATATTCATATTCATATTCATATTCATATTCATATTCATATTCATATTCATATTCATATTCATATTCATATTCATATTCATATTCATATTCATATTCATATTCATATTCATATTCATATTCATATTCATATTCATATTCATATTCATATTCATATTCATATTCATATTCATATTCAATATTCATATTCATATTCATATTCATATTCATATTCATATTCATATTCATATTCATATTCATATTCATGAATATGAATATGAATATGAATATGAATATGAATATGAATATGAATATGAATATGAATATGAATATGAATATGAATATGAATATGAATATGAATATGAATATGAATATGAATATGAATATGAATATGAATATGAATATGAATATGAATATGAATATGAATATGAATATGAATATGAATATGAATATGAATATGAATATGAATATGAATATGAATATGAATATGAATATGAATATGAATATGAATATGAATATGAATATGAATATGAATATGAATATGAATATGAATATGAATATGAATATGAATATGAATATGAATATGAATATGAATATGAATATGAATATGAATATGAATATGAATATGAATATGAATATGAATATGAATATGAATATGAATATGAATATGAATATGAATATGAATATGAATATGAATATGAATATGAATATGAATATGAATATGAATATGAATATGAATATGAATATGAATATGAATATGAATATGAATATGAATATGAATATGAATATGAATATGAATATGAATATGAATATGAATATGAATATGAATATCGAATATCGAATATCGAATATCGAATATCGAATATCGAATATCGAATATGAATATGAATATGAATATGAATATGAATATGAATATGAATATGAATATGAATATGAATATGAATATGAATATGAATATGAATATGAATATGAATATGAATATGAATATGAATATGAATATGAATATGAATATGAATATGAATATGAATATGAATATGAATATGAATATGAATATGAATATGAATATGAATATCGAATATGAATATGAATATGAATATCGAATATGAATATGAATATGAATATGAATATGAATATGAATATGACTATGAATATGAATATCGAATATGAATATGAAAATCAATGTAGTATATGAATATCAGTATAAGTATAAATATGAATATGAGCATGAATATAAATATTAATATTAATATATTCATAATATATGTACATATGTATGTATATATAATATGAAGGTAAATATAATTATGAATATGAATATAAAATTGAGAATATAGAATATGGATATATATGTACATATGTATATAAAGACATGTATGTGAATGTTTTTTTTTTTGCAAAAGTGAATGGTTGAAAAAAAATGCTTGGCATGTTTATCTTTCTCTGCATTCGCAGCGGATAAACATAAGAGATGCGATTATTTATTTAGATAACAAGACGCTAAGAATATTTTTATGGCCAACATGAAATGAGCTTGAACAAACTTGTTAACTGTCTGTGATTGCGATTGTGAATGTGAATGTGAATCTGTCTGCTTGTGTCTATGCTAACAGCGATCTTCACACTTAATATCTGTATGTGCTTAAACTAAGTTAAGTTAACTTGACTTAGACAACAACAACAACAAAAGGAATAAAAATAAGAATACGAAGAAGAATAAAAATAAGAATAAGAAGAAGAACAAGAGGAAGACAAGACATTGACATATAAGGAAATTGGAATGTTAACATTCTGCGGCTATAATTTGCAGCTAAAACTCGATTGTGCTCTAAAAAGGAAACGAATGTACTTCAAATTACTCTCAGATTTCACATTCTTTTGCCTGCAACTTCAACTTCAACTTCCACATTCTGTCAGCTTCCTTAAGTACCTGTAGCATAGACATCTGTCACAGTGCAGACTTTCACACTGAGAATAGCAAAATTTACTATATATATTTGTATAGTTTTTATATGTCTCTTAACTAATATATAACAAGAGGGAACGACAAAAGAGAGAGAGAGAGAGTATCTGTAATCTGTTGAAATTCAAATGCAAATCTTGCATAATTTTTGTATATGTGAATAGTGAGTGCAGTGAACGAAATCGAACTGCAGCACATTGACTTGACAAATTGGAAATTGAACTATATATAAATATATATGTATGTATATGTCTATGTATATGTAAGTATTTGTACGTGCCTCTCATTATTCATATGACATATTCGATTATTGTATTCCGAGAATTCATTCATAAAATACACTTATGAACAATGTGAATGGATTCATACACACACGCCACAAACACAAACACAACACAAACACACACACACACAGTGCAGTCATTGACCAGCAGCAGTAGAAACTGATGCGCACTGTCTAGATTCTATATATTGTTTATATGCTGTACATACATCACTAGCACTCACTGTATCTATATGTAATATACAAGAAATGTGCAAATGTACTATGTAAGTTAAGCTGCCTATGTCTCTGTCTGTCTATGTGTGACAAACAAAAGAGCGTGTGCAAAACAAAAACAAAATAAAAATAAAAGAAAATAAGAGGAAAAAATAATAATAATAATAATAACAACAAAAAAACTTCCTGGGCCTATCGTTATCTCTGGCTATCTTCTATTTTGTGGCATCAACATCATCAAAGTGTCAACTTGTTGTGAAAAACAAGTTTAACAAATTGTCTATAATAAAAGTACACTCGGGATACTTATGCACACACACACACACACACACACATACATAAAACTAACCCAGAAAAATGCAACAAAATTATTTTGGAAATTGAAAATAAAAAAAATTAAGGTAAAAAAATATTCCCAGTGGAAAACAAGTTGAGTATTAAGCAAAATTATAAAAAAAAAAAAAATAAAATAAAGTAACTTTATTAAGCGTGTTTATCAGCCAGTGACTGTCTGATATATATAGATATATATCCATATATATATATATATATATATATATAGATATAGATATAGATAAATTTGTCTGTCTTGCAATTTCAGTAAATTTCCCAAGTTTTTTTCCAACGTATTTTTTTTTTCGGAAATAATATTCAATGCACTTGTCTGGCAGACCTTGGACACGCGCTGTCTCATGCACAAAAACTTAATCAGCATAAATATCAAAAAAAAAAATACTTGCAGAAAATACTAAAAAAAAAATACTTAAAAATACTGTAGCCAAATGTTGACAATGATGTCGAGTCACTAAGAAATTTTGTCGCTATCATCGTCGGATTTAAGCTTAAAGTAAATGCAAAATGCGCTGATATTTAAAATGATTTAGATTCATAACTGATAACAGATAACAGATGTGTGTGTATGAGAGAGAGAGAGAGAGAGAGAGAGAGAGAGATAGCAACTTATATAGTGATAGCATGTGCAGCCAACAAGATGCGTCATTGCCTTGCAACGTTCAAATGAATTACTACAACAAGAGCAACAATAAACAAATGCAATTGCAATAAGACCGAGAATCTTCTCTGTTGGCTTATCAGGCCAGTAAAACAGACTCAACTGCGATAAGAGTATATAAAACATATATGTATATATATATATATATATATGTAAATGATCCCATATATTATATGTAGCAATGCAGCTTTGTTGCCGGGGCCTTTGAATTAATAATTTTTTATTTTTTTTTTGTTTTCAAGTCTTATCAACTTAATAGTTGGGCCAAGTTTCACTTAACATTTACAAATGACAAAAGTAAAATAACAGCTGACAAATTTTTCCATATCATAGATAAAAAAACAAAATGCTCATAAAAATTCTAGAGCAATTAAATTGTTGTATCTCTCTATCCGCCCATTGTACAGCATGAAACTACAGATACATTTTTTTATAACTGTTCTTTTTTATACAGTTTTGTTACAACTTCATCGAAAAACTCAATTTGTGTGTGTGTATGTGTGAGTGTTTTTTTTTTTGTCATTTAACGCAATTGCAATTCTTGCTCAACAATTAAAATTGTAAATTTCATTCCAATTTTTTTTTTATCACAGTTTGTTCTCATTCTCTTCATGTTGATGTTGTTGATGTGTATGTTGATAGCTTTCGATTTATACTTTATAGAGTTGTATAGTACTTTCTATACTCTTTCCTCAATGTAATTGTTAAAACTCTATGATTCTCAAGATGTTTTTCGATTGTTGAAACAAATTTTTAAATATTTAAATGGCTTTCAAACTGTTGAGCACATATGGTACATAGAGTATTATTTAGTCAAAATTCTAGACCTAAGCGAATGTAAATGAAATAGATAAATAAAATACTCTTTCCAAGTGAAATATAATGAATTATTCATAAATCAATGACTCTAAAACTGTAAATCATGTATAGTACGTAGAGTATTATTTAGGCAACATTCTAGACTCTAGATTATGCAAGTGAAATAGATAAATGATATACTCTTTCTACATGAAATAAAATGAATTAAGCATGAATCAATGGCTCTTAAACTGTAATGCATTTAGTTTTTTTTCGCTTGATTTTAGACTCTAGTTAATATTTTTGTGTGTTTTATAATAATTTTTTATACTCTTACTTTTGACATTTGCTTAGAGATTAATTAATTTCCACAAAGCTCAATGGCTTTAAAACTGTCAACGATCTAGTACGATCAATAGTTGATCTTGTTATTAATGTTATTAGAGTATTACAGCTGCGTTATAAACATTTCAAGTTGTTTTTATTCTTGCTGTTTTTTTTTTTATTTTTCTCTTTTCATTTCTTGTTGTTGCTGTTGCTGTTATTGTTATTGTTGTTCTACTTAGACATTGATGTAATTGTCAAATCATTTACAATTTTGTAGTCCAAGCGAGGGCGCTGCATGGCAGTGCCCCTGTAACTGTGGCAATAAGCGAAAAGCAGAGACAGAGAAAGACAACAGCAGTGCACTGGGAACACTATGGGAATAACAGTATTATTAATGTATTAATTGATCGCAGTGTGTACGATTTTAATTGTAAGTCTCATGAAATATTTAACATGTTAACAGTATATTGAGTATTTTTTGTGATCTGTTTGTTTATTTTATTATTGCTAACATTTTGATTGAGTAAATTACGCAGTGGGCGGCAGAGGGAGCGAGGCGAGGCGATGCAAGGCGATGGAGAGAAAGGTTAAGTGTAGGGTGTAACTGCTGGTTGGAGACAAGGCAACTTCAGTTTATAGCTATGTAAATGATTGATTGACTGATGGATTGTTTGACTGATGGATTGATTGATTAATTTGACTGATTAGCCAGTTATATTGAGTGATTGACTAAATGATTCAACATTGCTTCACGCTCTCAATTCCTGTTTGGTCACGTAGACATTTGACAATAATTGGAACTGTCTCGTTATTTTTTATTATTGTTGTTGCTGTTGTTGTTGTTGCTATTCGTTTGTTTTATTCTTTTTCATTTTTTTAATGCATGTTCTCTCTATGTTCTTCTATGCTCTCTATATACACATACATATATATTTTTTTTATTTTTTGATTATATTTTTTTTTTTCAAAGTTGACATTGTTTTATTTATTTTTTTTTTTTATATATATTTTTTTTCTACTTCTTTGTCTATTTGTTGTTGCTGCTGGACTACGTAAGAAATATATGTATGTATGTATGTATGTATACACGAAAAATCAGAGATTTCTATATATAGAAAACGAAAAGAAAAATGCTAATGTCGCTTTGACGCCGCCAGCGATTTGTGTTTTTTTTGTTTTTTTTTTTTTGTATTTTTGTATTTATGTTATTTACTTTTTTTTGTTTTTGCTTTGTGTTTGTCTTTTTTTTTGCTTTCTTCTTCATCTTCATTCTTCATTTTATTTTGTATTTGTTTTTTTTTTCAATACCCTGTAGATATGGAAATGAGTTCAACGGGCTGCCCGCTGTCTATTTTCTTCTGCATAACAACAGATTTACAGTAAATTCTACTTCCATTCTTTCTACATATTTCTTCCGATTCCTTTCTCTCGCTGTATATCTCTCTCTCTCTCTCTCTCTTTCTGTCTTTAGCAAAGAATTACAGTAAATTGTAATCCAGTTAATTTTAATCTTTAAAATTCTGACTCTTCACTCCTCACTCTTTCTCTTTTTATACCACTTCTCTCTCTCTCTCTCTCTTTCTTTTTCTATATATATCTCTCTCTCACTCTGTTTCTATCCCTATATTTCACTCTCTGTATCTCCCTACACATCTCTCCCTTTCTATCTTTCTCTGCATTTCTCAATCTCTCTCTCAGATCTCTTCTTCTCTTCTTCTGTTTTTCTCTCCTTAACACTCTCTCTTATTTCTCTCTCTGTTTCTTCTACTTTTTCACCACTCCCTTCCTCTCTCTTTCTTTCTAATTCTTGCAAATCTCTTGCAATTTCCCACTTTCCATAGAAAAATGTTCATCTAGTTTTTATTGTTAGTGTATTTTATTATTCGCATACTCTTTTTTTTCACTATTTGCTTCTGTTTTTTTTTCTTATTAATTTCTGTTGTCTAGACAAGCTTCGAGCTTCAATTTGTTTTTTTTTTTTTCTGTTTTATTTGTTTTGTAATTTTTGCAATCATAATTTTTTAATGATAATGTAATTATTATAAAATTTGATATTTGCTGAGGGCTTAGATTTCACGATAAGAGATTCTCAAAATAAAATAAAAAATAATAAAAAAAATAAAACGTTGTGAAAACTTCCCCCATATTATTTTACAGCTTGCTGCCATTGTAGGTGACACACCTGTTGTATATAGTCCGCATCAAGTGTGTGCCTGTATCCCTCTGTATGTGTGTGTTTCAATTCCATTTCGTTCCATTACCATTTAGGTTTCATCTTTTTGTGTTCTTATCTTTTACGCGTTCACATTCACATTCGCATTGAAAATGATTGTGAATTAGCGCGATTCGTAATCTTAGTATTTTTTTTACTGTACTATATTTTACTTTTATGATGTTTACCCCTGACCTCTGACCTATTAGCTTGCTCGCAAGCCTCCTCTACCCCCCCCCCCCATTGACTTGACTACAGAAATGTCTAGCGTTAACCCCTGCCTCTCTTCTCTCCCTTCCAATTCCAGAGCCCCACATAGAGCACATTAAGTGTTTTTATTTATAGAAAAATAATAACAAAAAAAAAAAAATAATAAGCAAAAGGTAAACGACGTGAAATTAAAAACAAAAACAACAACAGCAAAAAAAAAAACATGCTTACGTTTTGTATTGTTCTTTTTTTTATTATTATTATTTTTTTTTTCCTGTTAAAATTATTACTCACTTGAGGTTTTGTTTCTCAGCTGCTTCTGTTACTGCTTCTTCTGCTTCTGCTTCGTGTATTTATTGTTCCTTGGCTTAATCTCCGGGCTCTCTGACTTTTTGACCAAAATCGTTCTTAAAAGTTCTTTTTCAGCTGCTTAGCAAATTTTTTTATTCGTTGGGATTTTTTTTTTTTTTTAGGTAATTTTTTTTTTTATTTTTTTGGTTTTTATTTGCACATTCGCAATTCGCAATACGAAATTCAAAGAATACAATTAAACGAACCGAAAGTATAAAAAAAAAAAACAGCACACAAGAAAAACAAATAAAACGGCAACAACACGCAAGAAAACCGCAAGAAGAAAAACTTTTCAAAAACAAAAAAAAAAAAATACAACAAAAAATAAAATAAATAAAATTAAATGATTTCAAACGCAGAAATTTTTCAGGCGCGTTTAGGTAAATTGTTGTTGTATTATTATTATTATTATTTTTTTTATTGTTATTGTTGTTGTTGTTGAATATTGGAGAAATGTTTTGATTATATTTGTATTATTGTTATTCTTCTTATTGTTATTGTTGAGTTTTAAGATCCAGATCTTTGGCATACAATTTTCTATAATTCTTTCTCTTCTGTGTCGCACACACACTTCTCTTTCTCTCTCGCTCTCTCTTTCTCTTTTGCTGTGTTTCGTATTTATTTGTATTTTGTTTTTTTGTGTGTGGCAAGTTGAATGCACTTTTTGGCACTGACTGAGAATGCGGATACACGTGTGTGTGTGTGTGTTTGTGTTTGTGTCTTTGCTTATTTATGTGAACACTTTTAAGTGTGTCTCTGCTTTTTAGTGTGACTGTGTTTGTGCCTGTGCCTGCTTTTGCTTCTTCTTTTCCTTTTTTTTGCCGTTATTCACTTGTTTTGTTGTGCCGCTCTCTCTCTCTCTCTCTCTCTCTCTCTCGCTCGCTCTCACTCTTGTTTAACCGTGCTGACTTTGCGTAGATTCGTGCCGTTCTCGTTGCTGGCTTAGTAGCCAGAGATTTTTATCCTCGTAGCCGCTGTCAAAGGCTACACACCAGCTGTACATTACAGTAATGTCAGCTTAAGAATTATTTAATTCAAGTTTTGTCAAGTTATTGCAATTATCAATATTGACGATGTTATTGCTTTTAATGCCTCTGTTATGGCAACTTTTCATTCAAGGTTTGTTTGCCAATTCAAGTTTAAGAATGCCACAGCTATAATTGCTAGCAGCAGTAGCAGTAACAATATTATTATTCTTTTCTAAAAAGGATTTACTACAATTGTCTTTGAACTTTAGACCGCAACACCAATAACAGCAAGAGGAGCAGCGACAACAGCCACAGCAGCAACAGCCACAGCAACCGTAGCAGCAGCAGCAACAACAACAACTACGACAACAGCGACACCGACAGCGGCGCATATGTGATGACCGGTCTTAACGTTTCATATAGTTTGAATAGTACACTAAATATTTATGTACTACTACTAAACACTTTAGAACATTCCAAAATAATTATGATCCCAACGATATCGAATATATGTATATTTTCTGCTATTATTCGTCAATCGATTCAATTCAATTTTTTTTTTTTTTTTAAATTTTTTTTCAATTTGTTTTGTCTCAATTTTGTTTTTCAATTTGTCTATTATTTGATTGTTTTCGCGTTTCACGTTTTCAATGATTCTCAACAACTTTTGAAAAAAAAATATATATATATTGTATATTAAAAGATGAGAAATGACAGAGAGTACTGTAAGCTGGATGATTCGTTGGCGAGTAAAGTCGAACAGCGACTGTGCGCAAGACTTTTTCTGCCTGTTGCTGTAGCTTTGCTTTTGCCGTCGCTACGCTACGCGACGCCAGCGTTAACGTCGACGTCGACGTCGCTGTTGCTGTTGCTGTTTTGCCGTTGACTTTAGTGATGTTCATTGAAGATGCTGCCGCTGCCCAACAACGATCGACGACGACAACGACAACGACACTCAATCGGCATCTCGGCATCTCAGGCATTGTTAGTTTTTCGCTTTCGCCTTCGCCTTCGTTTGGCATCTTCGTGCTGCTGCTCTGTATTATATTTGCCAGTGTTGCTCATTTTGGCTATTTGTTGCTATTGTTTATTTGGCATTTCTATGCAATACCTTAAGAAAAAAATACCAAAAGTATTTTGAATACTTCAAATAAATAAAATACTACATAATTAAATAAAAATAAAACAACATTTTATTTACGTATTTATGATTTTGTTATTCTTTTTGTTTTTTTTTTTCGTTAATTTGTTGCCTTTGTTTTGATGCTTTGACTGTGCAGCTGGTGCTGCGCTACTCTCTTGTACGCTTCTCTGCTGTTGTGCTCTCTTTCTCTCTATCTGCCGCTCTATTACTCTCTTGCTTATACGTACGATGTGCGTATTTTATTCAACTGACGCAGCGGATCATTAGTGTTGACATATTTGGCTATTTTTACTGATTCGTTAGAATAATTGAAAATTGCTTGAAATAAAGTTAAATAATAAATGTTATACAGTTTAATGCCTGTTGTTGGTTAGCATGTCAACTCTGTGCAGGATATTGATAAGCGTGCAAGATCTTTGTCGCGTTATCTGATTTGCAAAGTGACACATAGAGGTGATGAATATGATTTATGTATATTTTATTGTATGTACGACAATACATACATTCATACAATATAGATAGTTCTAGTTGTTGCTTTGTTAACTCGTTTTTTTTTTATGATCTTCACACACACACACACACACATACATTTTGTTTTACACACTGAGAGAAATAATGTGTAAAAACAATTTCTACGCTGACTAAGTATAATCTCAAGTTTTATGAACATTTTAATATTGAATTAACAGGAAATTATAAATTATTATTGTTTTACATTTTGTTTATTCGTTTTCTTATTTCTCACAGTGTACTTAAGTTGGTAAACATTCCCATGTAGGTGTAGAACGGTAATCTGTTTTCTAGCTCACGTATGATATGAAATCTCTGTTCATTTTATTTTGGTTTTTGTTTTTTTGTGATCCCCTTTACAATTTTAATAGTTCAAGAGAATAACAAGAGATTCAAGTAAATAAATAAATATATAAATTTTAATTCTATTAATGGGAAATACCATAATATGATGTATGTTAAGTTCAGTTGAATTGTAATTAATCTTACTATAATATTCCATTGAACAATTGAAATTTTTTTAGTGAATAAAAATCCTTGGATGAAAATGAAATGAAATTCAATAAGGATTCAATGAAATGCAAATGAATATCAATTTTTATGCACTTTCAAGAAAGGCTGTTAAAAAGAAAAAGTTTTTATTGAATTGACGACATCATTTTTTACTATCTACATATGTACGTACATATGTAGTTACCTATCAATAGAATAAGTAAGTGTATGTAGTACATCTTCATCTATGTACATCTATATACATCTGTATCAAACACACACACAGACTATATATATATACATATTCACAGTTGACACTCTAATCAGTCTCTCTTTGAGATTGCGTCATGCACTTTCTAGTCATGTGATTTGACAGCAAAAAACAAAATATATGTATAAAAAAAAAAATACAAAATTCAAAAATTTCTTTAATGAATCTACAAGTATAATAAATAAATACATAATATATATATTTATATGTTTATATATTTGTATAGCACATAATATACTCTAGCATAATAAGCATTATGTATTTACATGCACTTCGATCTTTTGTAGATTTTATCATTATAATTTTTACAACTTAAATTATTTTTTTGGTTTAGTAATTTTCTCAGGTTTGTTTTTTCCAAACACTTGAAATCGATTTCTGCAGATAGAACTTGAATTATAAATAATTTGCCTAAATTTTAATATTTTACTATTGTCCTGTAGCTCAGATCTGGTAGAAAAAAAAATATATACATATATATATATAAATAATTATTTACCATTAAAATTATATATTCACTACTCTAAATTTAAAAAAAATTATCTGTGAGAATCATAAATATTTATTTATTTTCAACAGTAATTTATAGCTATACTTCGATCTGTCATATTCAGTGAAAAAATTATAGTACTCTCTCTCTCTTTCTGTCTCTTTCCATAATTCTCTGTGGCATTTGCAGTGTAAATGTATTTTTGATTAACATTATTATTTTGTTTCGCTGATAATGATGTCAATTAATTTAGCTTTATAGCTTTATAACTGAACTGATTTATCATGATTAATCACAATTTGCATACAAATGTTACATTTAATAAACGCCTACAGTTAGTTATAGCCAAAAAAAATATATATATATAGTATATATCGGATTGACGCGCCCCTTGTGGAATAATGAATAGGTTCAAGTATTATTTGAGTTCATTAGTCCGGGTTCAATAGCATGCGGCACGCGTTGATGCCATATTCCATGTCCATATCCATATCCATATCCAGATCCAAATCCATAGACTAGACATAGACTTAAAGTGCAATGACTTGAAAAATAAGATCAACAACTTCCAGTTAAATTTTGCCTACATTCTGTTCCCCGACACGCTTTGACAACCATCCCGTTACGCCCTGCTCTCTGCCCCCACCTGACATCTGCCACCTGCCCCTTGTCAGAGACTATACCTAGTGCTTGGACTGAAATCGCATACGCGTTAAGCTTTTATAGCTAAAACGTGATCGCAACAATTTTTGAGAGACACAAAAAAAAAAACTCGACTTGACTTTTTTGTCTGACTTTTTTTTTTTTGCCGATTTGAGAAAATGAATTGAATCAGAAGCTATACGAAAAATGGCGATTTGACTTACGACTGCAGTAATAGATATCACGTCCGGAACCCTATATCTCGAGGTCGCTACAGCAGCCAAATTAAATGTACTATGTATGCACAAATGTATCTACAGGTATGTGTATCTATCTTTATATGTAAATAATAAGAATCTTATGAGCCCTGCTTTATAACAGTTAGAGCTGCACACAGATAACTTGGCCAACAATTTATAGACATTGATAAGACTTCTGAACTTTTGTACGAGCTATTATGGGCTACGGGTTACGGGGTTCGGGTACAGCTACAGTTATAGCAATTGGCGTTAGGCTTATCTCGTGTAGGTAAACAACAGCATCCGACTGTGAACCAGAAGCAAAAACTTTTCTTTTTTTTTTTTTGTCGACAATAGACAGACGGTATATAGAGATATCAGCACACTGCGAATGAATTTTAAAAAAATTCTTTGAGCACGAAATAAACCAACAAAAAAAAGCCAAAAAACCAAAGAATAATCCTTAAGAGAAGCGCGTGTATTTTTATATACGCATATGCAAGCATATAGTATTCATTATATTGTCTGACTGGCAAAAAATAAAAAATACAAAAAACCAACAACAATTTTTGTACTCATTTAATACACAAGAAATAATAAACGTAAACAAAAACAGCTGTTGAAATTATTATTGGCAATCATTAGCAGCGCAAACAAACTGTGATCAGCAAAGACACAAGCCATATACTTTGAATAGCGAAGACACAATCCATGATGAATGGTTTTGTTTCTCTGCGCTTTAGATCAGCAAGGCTGGAAACCATACTAAGCAATAAATACATAAAGGCAGCGAACGACAAAGAGGCGCCAGCGAAAACAGATATAACAAAAGTATCTATGAGATGCAAAAGTATCTATGAGATACAAAAGTACCTTTGAGATGCAAAAGTACCTTTGATATACAAAAGTATCTATGAGATACAAAAGTATCTATGAGATACAGAAGAATCTATGAGATACAGAAGAATCTATGAGATACAGAAGTACCTATGAGATGCAGAAGTACCTTTGAGATGCAAAAGTACCTATGAGATACAAAAGTATCTATGAGATACAAAAGTATCTATGAAATACAGAAGAATCTATGAGATACAGAAGACCTTGAGATCAAAGTACTTGAGATACAGAAGTATCTATGAGATACAAAAGTACCTTTGAGATACAAAAGTATCTATGAGATACAAAAGTATCTATGAGATACAGAAGTATCTATGAGATACAGAAGAATCTATGAGATACAGAAGTACCTTTGAGATGCAGAAGTACCTATGAGATACAAAAGTATCTATGAGATACAAAAGTATCTATGAGATGCAGAAGTACCTTTGAGATACAAAAGTATCTATGAGATACAAAAGTATCTATGAGATACAAAAGTATCTATGAGATACAGAAGTATCTATGAGATACAGAAGTATCTATGAGATACAAAGTATCTAACAGATATAAAAGTATCTTTGAGATACAGAAGTATCTATGAGATACAAAAGTATCTATGAGATACAAAAGTATCTTTGAGACACAGAAGTATCTATGAGATACAGAAGAATCTAACAGATATAAAAGTATCTTTGAGATACAGAAGTATCTATGAGAAACAATAGTATCTATGAGATACAAAAGTATCTTTGAGATACAGAAGTATCTATGAGATACAAAGTATCTAACAGATACAAAAGTATCTATGAGATACAAAATATAAAATGACAAATGGCGGTTTGGTGCCTTCATATATTATTTGCTTAGTGATCCAAGCTTTGGCATTTCGCATGCAAGCTCCTAAGTACGCATATTGACAAAATCTAGACAGAGAGTACATCCGAAAGTAACGCAGAAAATTTGGCATTGTTCATTTGATGGCAGCTATGTACATGTTACTCTTTGCTTTGACTGTATGCTTACAATTACTGAGATCAGCAAAGTAGCGAACCATACTGTAGTTTGTGAACACTCTGAGTACTTCTAGCAAATACGCGATCCATCACTAAAACAATTTATATGCCAATTGCTCTACAACTGTGCTTAACAGTTAGACAAGACACATTGACCGTATAAATAGAGCACTTTGTCTCTCTCTCTCTCTTTCTCTCTCTCACTTAGACTTCCTTGCTACAGTGATCATCAATCAATTCGTACCTGCGCACATGACACGCACCATTAGTCTTTAAGTTAAATTATAAGTTCTCCTTCTGTTGTCAACTTTCTGCTCTATGACCTACGACTCGCAAAAAAAACGTAACACTTTTCTTTTTGTATTTTGTTTTGTTTTTGTGTTTTTCTCTTGTTTACTTGACACTTCAATGCGTTGCTTAATAGTGTTTAACTTGTAGTTTTAGTATAGTCTTTCATTATAATACCAAGCCCAAATTGTCTGTTACTAGTGTTAACTTTTATGATGACGATTATGTGTCTATTGTGTCATGCATGCATTGAAAACATCAACGATTCGCACTGATTTGAGTGCTTTCCAATTAGAAACTCGCACGCAATGGTCGTTGCCTTAGTTTTTCATTTCATTTCCTCAACGGGCCTCAACATATATATATATATATATATATATATATGTGTGTGTGTGTGTGCTAATATTGTATACCCTAGAAAGAAAGTTATAACTTAGTGGGGTATGTTGTTGCATGCATAATAAAACTATATACAAAATATTTTTATAAAAAATTTATTTTAATTTTTCAGTTATTTCTTATTTTATTTTTCACAAGAAAAAATTTTTTATTGTTTTTCTAGAGTATATAAAATTCGTTCATTTAAGCAGCTGCAATCGAAATTTTCTTATTGGATTTAAAAAGTTTTGTCTGTTATTTGTTTGCTCAGCGTAAAACTCACAAAACACTCAGCAGCCAAAAGGCACATGGAGAGCAGGACAGCGACATAGAAGAGAGAGAGAGAGAGAGAGAGAGAGAATTTTGAAGTGCATAAAAATGAAAATTCATGGCCGGGAAAATGAAAATGCCTACAAAAATGTGACGATGGTAATGAGAGAGAGAGAGAGAAAGAGAGAGAGAGACAGAGAGTGAGAGTTAGCAGAGAATTGGGGAGAGCGTGCGCGCTGTTGCGTACTGTATGCCAAGATGTACATATATTTGTATGCTTCGCGTCTCGTTGTCGTCGTCGTCGTCGTAGCAGCGTTGCAGCTCTAACTGTAAGATCGCAAGCGACGCGTCGCGACGGGCAACTAAATATACATACGTCGCAATGGACTAACTTACCGCCAGTTGTTGCTGCTGTTCGCCGTTTGCTGTTGCTCTGCCACTGTTCACTATTCGCTGTGAACTGTTCACTGTTTACTCTTCACTGTTCTCTGTGAACTGTTATCTGTGAATTGTTCACTGTTCACTGTTCTCTGTACACTACTCGCTGTGCACTGTTCACTGTTCACTTTTCGCTGTCACTGTTCACCACTCACTGTTCTCTGCTCACTGTTCTCTATGCAATGTTCGCTGTCACTGTTCACACTGTTCGCCGCTTATTTCGTTATTTCGCTGCCTGCTGCTGCTTGCTTGCTGCTTTGCTGCCACCGGCGTCTGTTTGACTTCTATTCTGAATCATTGTGCAATTTCTCGTCGTGTGCGTCGGACGTGCCACTCTGACGACTCACTGCCACTGCCACAGAGGCACACTCATAGTAAGCATTATAGAGAGCAAACAAAGCACAAACGTTGCCTCATTCGCGGCGTGTAGTCGCCAACGTCGCTAACGTCGCCGCAAGTCGTCATCGTCAACATTTTGAATATTTTCAATTCTCGCGCGCATCTATCTTTAAGTGTCGGTGTGTGTGTGTGTGTGTCTGCGTCTTTGTTTGTGTGTGTGTGTGTGCGTGTGCTCTACATTTTCTTTTATTTTTCTTTTTATTATTGTGCGGTTGCGCTGCTCAGTGCATTTTCATTTTATACGGGATTTTGATTATGCAGCGTCTTGTGGCAAATTCATTTTTCAACTTGATTTGAAAACAACAACAACAACAACAACAAAAATGCAACTTCAACAATTTTGAATTTTAAATGCGAAATTTGTTTTTTGTTTTTTTTTTTTTGCAAAATTAGTGACTAGGTTAGCGCCTAGTAAACATTGTGGCATTAGAATGTGGCAATATTAAAATTATCAATACGCCATTAAAAAATTGACAAAACACAAAAGTAACAACAACAACAAGAACGAGAAGAGCAGCAGCTGTAATTCAATATTTAAAAAAAAAAAAAAACAAAAAAAAATGAAATTGTGGAAATCAAAGAAACCAATTGGCGGCTGTGTGCCAGGTAAATCAAGTGTCCTCAAGCAGGAGCAGGAGCTTGCAACCAAACAGCAACAACAACAATTGCAACAACAGCAGCAGCAGGAGATAACGGGCATTGCGCTGGCGCCTATGCTGTCGGGTAAGAGCTTTACATACATATGCTACATACATACATGTGTATATTCATGCTACTTGCAACATCATGTTGCCACAACTAAAATATCAGCATCATGTAATATTTGAAATTAATCAAAATTGTGTTCCATTTACCACTTGCCACTTGCCCTTACCCCCAACTTGCCCCACCTCATCAGCTCAACATCTTCCACCCACTGTGGCACCTTGCTCATGCGGCTGCTGCTACATATGATTTTTTTTCAATATGTTATTGTGCGTTCAGGGTTATCGCATTTCCGCCCAGATGCGTCCCGCTAAACAAATGTGCCTCAAGTGCTGCCGCCGCTGCTACTGTTGCTTGGCTTTTGCCGCTGCTACTGCTACTGCTGCTGTGTTTTTGTTTTCCACAGTTTTCCACAGTTTTCCTCAAGCATCACGATGTGTAAATGTGAATGTGATGCATATTATGCGTGTATCTTGAAGGTGCATGTATCTTACAGATACATCAAGTATCTACATCTACCACATATATATTTTCACTGATCACAACTGCTCGAACTGCTGTCTGCTGGCAAACAGTGACGACTTGACGATTTGGCCGTCTCTGTCTCTTTCAACATGGCAACATGGCAACATGTTTGACATTTTCAATTAAAAATAATTGCTCGCATTTCGTTTCCATTTCAAAAGTTTGAAATTTTCACTGCAATTTGTCAATTTCATGCGTATCTATAACTTTGCTCTTGCTATCTCTCTCTCACACATACTATTTCTTACTCTGTCTGTTGATGGAAATTGAAGCCGTAGACGCATTGACCTGATCACTGATTCGTCCATTAAGTTAGCCAATAATTACAAAAAAAAAAGCCAAAAAAAAAAAAACTGAGCAAAATAAATTGCCTGGGAAACAAGTTTCATATATCTAGCGATCTTCTATGATTTATTGGGAATATATATTATTATATCTATATATCATATATTATATCTATAGTCTACAGCAACAGATAGAGCAGCATAGCCAAAAGAAATTTCTTACCAATAATCAAGTGCTCGATATGCCTTTTGAGCATATTGCTAATATTGCATTTTCAAGCAGCTTCATATCCTGAAATTTAGTAACATTCATTAAGCGGTGCTATCATTATAGTACTGTCAGATACCCGGTATCCAAGTGCTAAAAATCTGTACTGGCGTTCTAGGGAAATTTGAAAATTGCATAACTTCCATGTTTTCCATCCGATCTTGATCAAATTCCCAGAGCTTATCTATATTACTACACATTATCAGTGTCCAGATAAATATCCTTAAATTTGCGCTGTTTTATAGGCGCTAGGATGCATGGTCAAATTCCAAAACATATATGAGCTACCTGGAGCACTTTGCAACAAATTTCAAGGTTCTAGCTCTTATAGCAGCTGAGATCCAGAAATTAAAAGGTACAGGAAGTATTGGACCTGCTTCAATTGATTTCACAGCTGATCCTGAGGAAGCATAAAAATATCTTGCAGGATCTGATACACCTCCTAGTGACTGCTACATACATTTTAAGGCTCTAGGACTTTAGTTGAGATCCTGGAGTTAAAATGCACAGGATATATAGGACCTCCTCCCATTGATTTCACAGTTGATTTTGAGCAAGCATATAGACACTTTGCTGGATCTGATACGCCTCCTAGCGCCTGCTACATGCATTTCCAGTGGCCAATAAAGTCATCATACACTCATAGCCTATGGTTATTGGGTATTTCAGATGCTTCCTTTTACTACACAACGCACGATAAATATTTATCAACTTTTATAATTTGATATAAACTTGAAATCGTTAACTGCATCATGTCTAAGCTTTTAAGCTAAAATGTCTGAAATCTCGTCGTTTTTTTTTTTTTTTGTATGCTCAATAAATTTTGTTTCACGACTCACGACTGACGTCACATGAGTCGAACCTCACGACGGATAAAATATCTGTGCAATATGTTGAGTCTTTAAGGGTGGGGGAATTGCACGGAGGAAGGATGCAATTCAGGATTTGAGACCTGCTGATGATAGTCTCATATTACAGCATTTGGCAGCGATTCATGCTTTGCGATGCAATGCGTTGTGGAAGAGTTATGGCACATAACGTTTAACCCGGCAACCAAAGCGCGCGCTCGCTTGCTCAGCTTTAACTGAACTCTTAATGAATGAATGAATGAAATGAAAGCGAGATGCGAGATGTGAGACGTGAGACGTAAGATGCGAGACGCGTAACGATGCAATGCAGCGCAACGCAATGCAACGCGTTGCACTCTGCAAAAAAAAAGAAAAAAAAAAAAAATACAAATAAATGTAGCTGTAGCTTTAAATGTATCTGTATCTGTATCTGTATCTGTATCGTTAGCTGTCTGAGGGTGCTACTATGTATAAAGAGAAGCTCTTCCTGCTATCTCACACTCTCTCTGTCGCTCTCGCTCTTGCACTCTGTGTGCTGTCTGTGTGAGCTTAAATTGCATTTGATGAATTTATGGCATGGCAAGCGTAATTAAGCATTTAATTAAATATTTTGTGATGCGGCGCATTGTTGACTTCTAGGCAAAAGTAAAAGAAAAAAAGCAAAAAAAAAAATTCAAGATAAATTCTGTAGCTTTTAGCTTGAGTTTAAAGCATTTTGCTTGGCTAACTAATCTGCTTGCACGGAATGCCACAGATTGGCGCTGCTATAGCTATGTGCTGCCAGCAAGCAGCAAGCATCAAGCAGCAAACAGCAGACAAATACAAACACAGACACTCAGCCATAGACATAGACAGACATTAGTTGAATGAATGTTAAAGACAAAGGGCCACCCAAGGCAGTTGTAGATAAAGATATTGCTAACATACTATGCCCAAAGATACATAGATACATTTGCGCTAGCTGTAGCTACAATTAATATACAAAGATATGGCAGCAACAGCAGCAGCAGCAACAGCAGAAGCAGCATTTGCAGCAATTGTCGCAACTATAAACGACAGCAAAACAATAAACATAAACAGTGCCAGCAACTCATAAATGGCATGCAACAGCAAACAATCATCGAGTGGCATGCAGCAAGCAGTAAGCAAACGTTGTGTTAGATTGATGTATAAATGCAACGTTTGGCCAGATGTCATTTGTTTACTTAGCAACAGCAACAGCAACAACAGCAACAACAACAACAACAACTGCTGCATTTACTTAACACTCGAATAGAGAGAAAAAAAATAAAAGGGATCGAAGTGTAGAATGTGTAAACAAAAGCCTGAGAAAATCGAAAGGTGTTCAGTGTCAATGCACCGCAATCAGATGGCAGCAGATTGACATTTATATATATATATAGAGCTAGAGCTAGATATAAAGATAGAGATACAGTTATAGATAGAGATATACATATGTATGTATATATATAGATGTTGATGTAGATATAGATATAGATAGATTTGTAGATATATAGCTGTAGCACACTCAACTTTAATGACTTGTAGATGGGCAGACATTAAACACTCAAACCAAATTTTATACAAATTTAAATTCATTCACTTCTCATACTCACACTCCCTATCCCTCTCTCTCTCTCTCACACTCTCTCTCGCGCACTCACCCTTTACCCTTTCTCACTGCCGTTCACATAGCTTAGAAAAATTATCGTTAAAATGTTCGAAAACTTAAATTCAAATCTGATGCCAATATAATTAATTGTTAAAAACTTTTTTCATCAGGTCGAAACTATTTAGTCTTTGATTAAATGCTTTTCTTTACAACAATTTTTACTTTTCCAATTCCATTTCCATTTTCACTTTTCACTTTTATCAATTTTCCCATTTTCTATTTCTGTGCTAAGCAATAATTTTTGAAGCCATTGACAATATGTGAAACGTGTTCGAATGTTCAAATATTACGAATATTACGAATTATGTGAATGTTATATGTGAATATTATATGTGCTTGAATTTATGAAATTTCATTGATGATGTTCCGATATAGCTTCTTCTTCTATACATCTCGCTCTCTCTCTCTCTCTCTCTAATGTTGATAAATTTAGAATCGATCAACATTTGCATAGGCAGAGCTATATATATATATATATATATCTAGCATAATCTGTAAAAACAGTTTGAAATATGTTTAGCTGTATTTAGGTTTTATGTGCTATGCATTTGGAACATGATTAATTCGACATCGAAATTGGGAAAATATATGCATATATATAATATATATATACTATATATAAATAATAATAATAAAAACTGAAAATAGACTTTTATAAAAGGTACAAACATGTTTCGTAAAGAGTAAGAGAGAGAGAGACAAACAGGTCATAATTAATAGTAAAAAATTAATGATCAATAAATTGAAATTTACAAATATCTAAAAAGTACAAATAGGACAGCTACAGCCTCGAGTTCGACTATAAAATATTCAATAAGTTGAAAAATTAAAACTTTACATAACTTTTATGTTTCTCATCCGATCTATACAAAATTTCTATAGATCTTTCACTTTTTACTGCACACTATTAGTCTTTCACACTTTTATCCAAGTTTCAGATTGCACCTCTGATGCGCTGTTTTATAATATTATGTTTAATTTCTGTAGCTTCTAAGGGGCGTGCGAAAAATCCAGAATAATCAGGAATTGCCTGCAGCTAATACAAACACTTTGTACAAAAATTTAATGTTTGTAACACTTATAGTTTCCAAAATCCAGGTGTTCAAACTGTACGTCCGACAATCGATAATTGATCCTGAGCCAGAATTTATAGGTATATAGTTAATGGGGCTACGTCTACTTATGGATCATACAAACGTTTGCTAGTGTCACAAAGTCTTTTGTAAGCTTGCATCCTATGGATGCAGGGCATAAATATAATAGCAAAAGAAAGAAATCCTAGAATAGATAGCTATGAATATCTTTATAGATGTAATATCCATAAACTATAGCAGCATTGTGAGCCTCTCATCATAGTGAACTACTCTCACTTTACTTTATAGATCTTATCTCTATCAACAGTTCATACAAATTGTGAATGCGCTTTGACACATAGAAAATTGTCGATGGGTTTATTCCATTTCTGGCATTAATATTGTAGGGAGAGAGTAAAGCATAGGAGAAAGAGAGAGTGAGAGTAAGAGTGTGTAGATAGTGAGAGTGTGTAGAGAGCGCACTATTGAATTGGGGATTGTGATTGCGTTTTGGGGATAAAAATCTAGCAGCATTTTGCTTTTCGCCCCTTAGGGCACAGTTTGGGGAATTTTCATAATGCTTTTTGTATTTTTTTTTTGTTTTTGTTTTTTTTCGTATTTTCCAACTGCATTCAATGAACCTCAAGAAGCAAGTTACTAGGGGCGGTTGAAGTTGCAACTTGAAGCTGGGCACTGGGCGGCAGGGGGAGCACGTCAGAAGCTGTGTGTGTATGTGTATGTGAGGAGGGAGGGGGAGGGAGGTAGGTATATAGGTACCGGAACAGACATGAGACATGACGACGAATGCGACGTGCTAGGCAAATGAATAAACATTAAAATTTTGTTATTTCTATTCGACAGAGACATGTGAAAAATCGCTGAAATGCCACGATTTTTAGACAATCGAACATTCTGTTGATTTACGTCTCTCTCTCTCTCTCTCTCTGTCTCTCTCTCTGTGAGTGTGTGTGTATGTTTTTGTCTGTAGAGTGTTTGTTTTTTCGCCAAGTATAAACAATGTGAGGAACTGCCAGCGGCTGCCTGCTGCTGCTATTGCCTCGACTGCGGCTGCGGCTGCGGCTGCCTGCCATAAGTGCGGTAAGAGCCACATAAAGTTGCCACAACAATTTGACGCAATTGAAACGAAATGAGCACAGGCCACACGCCTCTGTATCTGTGTCTGCCTCTGCCTCTGTCTCTGCTGCTGCTGCTGCTGCCTCTATCACTGCCATTGCCCCTGCCACTGTCTATGCCATTGCTTCCACTGTTGCCGTTTACCGCTGTTGCCGCTGCCTCTATGTCTGCCCCTGGCGTTGATACTGCCTCTTCAACTCTCCATCTCCATCTTTGCCTCTGCATCTCTTTAGCTCTGCAAACAGCCTCAGCCATTGCCTGTGTCTATGCCGCTGCTATTGCGCCTCAATCCAATGCTATCCATGCCAAAGAGCAATAGCAATTCTCGCAATCTCAACAGTTGCAGCATTTGGTTTTGTTTATGAAACAAATACATAGAAAAAATACACACACACACACTCACACACACAAACATACATACTGCTGTTGTACTGAGGGCGACTCTTTTGTTTTTGGCCGCTGTGAAATCCTTTCGGGTGTCGGTCTCATTAAGCTGCCACGCCAAACGGAAGCTGCAATCGGCGACAACTGCAACAGCAACAACAACAACAACAACTAACAATAACAACATCAGCTGACAGCAGACAGAGACTATGACTGAGAGAGAGAGAGAGAGAGAGAGAGAGAAAAGGGAGAGCAAAAGAGTCGCGACAACAGCAAAGGAAACAAGCAAAAGGCAAATGACATTGACTGCGACGCACAGTGGAACCAGACTATCGAACATTTGCATCTATGTATCTATGTGTATCTATGAGTATCTATTTATCTATGTATCTATGTATATCTACATATGTATCTATGTAAATCTGTTGTATCTATGTATCTATCTATGTAACTAAGTATCTATGTATATATGTATCTTTGTATCTATGTGTATCTATGTATAAATGTAACTGTATGTATGTAACTGTATGTGTATCTATGTTTCTATATATGTATCTAAGTATCTAAGTATCTAAGTATCTATGTATAAATGTATCTATGAGAATCTATTTATCTATGTTTTAATGTATCTATGTATGTATGTATCTTTGTATCTATGTGTATCTATGTATAAATGTAACTGTATGTCTATGTGTATCTATGTTTCTATATATGTATCTAAGTATCTGAGTGTTTCTTTGTATCTATGTATATGTATATATCTATGTATGTCTATCTATTCATCTATGTGTATCTATATATAAATGTATCTATGTATCTAAGTATCTATGTAGCTATGTGTTTCTATGTTTCTATGTGTAACTATGTAATTATCTATGTATCTCAGTATCTCAGTGTATATTTGTATCCATGTATATGTGTATCTATGTATCTAAGTATCTACGTATCTATGTATAAGTGTATCTAAGTATCTATGTATAAATGTATCTATGAGAATCTATTTATCTATGTTTTAATGTATCTATGTATGTATGTATCTTTGTATCTATGTGTATCTATGTATAAATGTAACTGTATGTCTATGTGTATCTATGTTTCTATATATGTATCTAAGTATCTGAGTGTTTCTTTGTATCTATGTATATGTATATATCTATGTATGTCTATCTATTCATCTATGTGTATCTATATATAAATGTATCTATGTATCTAAGTATCTATGTAGCTATGTGTTTCTATGTTTCTATGTGTAACTATGTAATTATCTATGTATCTAAGTATCTCAGTGTATATTTGTATCCATGTACATGTGTATCTATGTATCTAAGTATCTATGTATAAATGTATCTATGAGAATCTATGCATCCAAGTATCTCAGTGTATCTTTGTATCCATGTGTATCTATGTATCTTTGTGTATCTATATATCTAAGTATCTATGTATAAATGAGAATCTATGTATCTAAGTATCTCAGTGTATCTTTGTATCTATATATCTATGTATCTTTGAATGCAATATACTATAGATTAAAGACAGATTGAATGTTATCAAATATCGATGATCGACATTCATATAAAAGAAACAATTGTAATTGTCTGCAAAATAAAATCTATATAACTTTGAGATACTCTATAATTAAGTAAATCTTCAGTTAATTAAAAATCAATGTGCAACTGTCGTGTATACAATGCGTCGCGTTGCATGCAACTTTCTATAGAACTTTTGTCTATGCCACGGGACATGAAAATACGAGGGCTGTGTGCACATTTTATGCAACACACTGTGGCTGTATCTTGTGTATATGGAAAGCAGGAAAAATGCAGGAAAAACTGTCACAATTTCAACGTTTTGCTAAAAATAGGCAACAACAACAATAACAAAAGCAACAACAACAAGAGAAAAGAGAAACAAAAACAAAAACGTAAAGCTGTAAAACTGTAAAAGTGAAACAAATACAATGGCAAAAGGCAGCAGCAAGCAGCTAAATTATCATTAACTACATCGTAATCATCAACATGAAGCAGTAGCAGCAACAACATGCAACATATAACATGCAACAACGACAACTACAACTACAACTACAACTGAAGCATAAGGCACACGTTTAATGTTATTTTTTTTTTCTTGTTGCTTTTGTTGTTGTCGTCTACCGTTCGGATTAATTTGTAGACTGCGCTGTCTGCCACAAAGAGAGACAGAGAGAGTGTGAGATAGAGAGAGAGAGAGAGAGAGAGAGAGTTCGCCCTTCACTTGCCTCCCTCCTTCAGGCAGTTAGTTCAACAGCATTTTCCCCTTGCTCAATTGCAATGTCACTTCGTTCTGTATATTCGACGCCATGCATTGCCTGCCTGCTGCCTGCTGCTGTTGCCTCTGCTGCTGCTCATCATCATTCATAATAATTGTTTGTTGCCAGTATCTATAGCTGTATCTGTTGCTGTATCTGCATTTGCTACTGTAAATGTATCTCTTCATTTGTAGCTTCAACTTGACATGCAACAGCCATAGATTTAACATGCAACATACAACATATAACATGCAACATTCAGCAACAACGTCTTGCAATTATTTTTTCTTTTTGTCAACACTCGTTGCACGTTTTCATTTATGAATATTTTTGATCAGCTACAGTAAAGACACGCTGCAAAGAATTTTGTTGCTGTTGCTGTTTCTGTTGCAGCAATGCCTGCTTCTACTGCTGCTGCTGCTACGACTGTTGCACAGTTATCGCTTGAGTGAAACGCCTTTTATTACCAACGATAGTTTTGACATATAGATAAATTTTCTGTTGCTTCTAGTTGTTATTGTTATTGTTCTACTTGTACTTTTTGTTGTTGTTGTTGTTGTTGTTACTTTAAGTATCTGTAATATATGCATTGCAAGCAAATGTTAATTGCAGCTGATTTTTTATTTTTTTTTTTGTTTGTCTACATATATTCTACGACCTCCCCCGCTGCTTCTACTACTTCAATACTCTACTAGTCTCCGGCTCCCGGCCCCGCCCCCCGCACACACTGTAGTAATATTGTTGCGATACGTGCTAGAATTGTGCAGCCGCGGATTGGTTATGGGCTATTAAACATTTTGGGGGCACCAAATCTGTGCCCCTTAATGTTGCAAGTACCATGCAAGAGAGATAAGAAAACTGCTGGGAATTTCAATATTTGTTCAACTAGAAACTATAATATATACTATATATATATATATATATAGTAATATCATATCGCATATATCGTATATCTCTAGTGTGTAATGAAACGGGAAATTCTTACTTTCAGGGGGGGAGGCTAACACAACGAGAGAGAGAGAGAGAGAGAGAGAGAGAGTGAGATGTACGCTTGCAAATGAAACTTTTGTTGTGCTTTGTTTTATTGGCATTGGCGACAGTTGACGGCACCGAACTGTCCCTCTCTGCCCCCCCCCCCCCCCTTCTCGTACTTCATATTGTCCCCTTAGTCCCCAAAGGGTTGTTCCCTCTGTTCTCTCCCCCCACACACACACACACATACATACATAAAGAACTGAACAACTGTCGTCGCGGCGACAACAACTCGAATGGGGCATAAATCAAATTTGATGCAGCGCGCAATGTTGTTGCCTCAAGTCTCCTTAACGCGAATATTTTCAGCAAAATTGTCTTATAATGAGCTGCGATATGAGCACAACATAAACTGTGCATGGCTTTGTATTATGCACTGTAAGAAAAATCAATTCAAAATAAGTCTGCAAAGGTATCCTGTAATTTATTCTAAGATATCCTGTAAAATACAACTTGCTATAGATTTAAGAGTAGTACTGGTGAAGGAGGTTGTGAAATAAACTTGAACTTCCTACAATGCACAGGAAACTATATACTATATACTAAATCTTAGCACTTAGAGTTTTGGAGATTTATGCATATACCTATACAGACAGTCGGACCTAAATTTCATATACAATTTTAGCCCCTTTTGGTAATAAAAAATGTGCATACTCAACCCTATTGTTACATTCCCCCTAGTAAACCCTTCAATTTCCAATAGTTAAAGAAAATCTAGATAAACCTTAGACAAATATTGATAGAAATATAGAATTCGACTATCTGAAATGTTGGCATAGCATAATTTTACTTTCTACTTCAAATATTAACAAGGCAAACAATAAGCTGTCATGATAAAAACAGATATATGATGGAAAGTTTACCCCCAAAAAATTGAACGAATTGGGGGGGGGGGGGAAAAAGGTAATTTAGGACTTTGTCGTCTGTTATCGAAGTTTATTTTATTTTTTGACATTTATATAGTTTATGCGCATTAACTTTGGATCATAGTGAAGTATTATTAAAGTTTACTAGGTTTCCCTGTACTACAAGTTTCTATATTTCTTCTTGTTCCAGATAGAAGTTTTCAACATTTGGGAACTAGTTAATTTAATATACTAAAATGACTTCCATACGCATTTTGGAACTAGTTCATTTACCATATGCAATTTTTTTTTTTACTTAGCATACTTCAACTAGTATAATTTGCCCGCATACTGTTTGAGCAACCCTCGCTGACACCCATTAAATAAATGTCAACGTCTCGCTAAATACTTGTAGGAGAATCCCAAATGTATTTTGCAGTAAGCAGCACTAGCAGCAGTAGCAGTAGCAGTCGCTGCAAATGCAGCATGCCACCGCAACGCATAGTCAACTCCCCTGTGAATGTGTTTTTATTTGCACGCAGGGGCATGCTTTTGCTCCCTATGCCACCTACCCTACCCTTACCACTGTTCCCTTCCTGCCCGTCACGTTAACCCTTTTGGCAACCTCTTGAAGAATTGAGTTCGGTTTAGTTCTACTTGAAGTTCAGTTGTGAGCTGTGAGCTGTGAGCTGTGAGCTACCCGTTGCCCTTGCCACATGCAGCAGTCCTGTTGTATGCGCATGCATGTGCATGCACAACAAACATGATGGGCCTGCGCCAATGGTTGATTCTTGCTATACCGCTTTGTTTTGCGGCATTATCAGATGTTGACATTTTTCTCTCTCTCTCTGCCTCTCACTCTCTCTGCCATTATTATTTTTTTTTTGCGGAACTACAGTTGAGTTCATTTGCAATAATTGGTTTTTCTTGTTGTCTTCGCCAAGTCGTCCAACGTCAGTTTACCATATACAAGTACATATATATATATATATGCACATATATATATCTCTGTCTGTCTTTGGGTCTGTTAGTCTTTCTGTTGTGAAATTTTTGACATATTTGAATTGCGTTGAACGCAGTTTGTGTTACTTTGTAACTGTCGTGCATTAAGAAGTGCGAGGTTAATGGACACATAAACATAATTCGGGGCGAGGCATAAATACTATAACATGCTACATGCTACATGCCACATACACATACATACATATACACCACGTCATTGTGCTCTACTTTTTTTTTTTGCTTTTTTTTTTTTGGTATTTCACCTACGATTTATATGTTAGGAAACTCTTTCGGAATTCTGGAATATGTTTCCTCTACTTAGCTTAAGTTGTTTATTGCAACAGTTCTGGAATATGAAACAATAACAAACCGTCAAACTGTCAATACTGCAAGTATTCTACGTCTAGTACACTCTCACACACACACACACTCACACACGCATACATATGCATACACTCAACTGTCAATCAATCGTCGTGGCATACTTTCCGTATGGCATATATTGAGCTGTATAGGCAAATGTAAAATAGAGAGAGAGGGAGATAAAGTGAGATAGCAAGCAACTTACTGAGATTCTTCTATAATTTGTATATATCTTCAATTTGATAATTTACTGTACACTTGCTGAGATTAGAAGCCTAATTTACATATAGACTCTTGATCAGTGATCAGTCTTGATTCTTTACAGAAAGTTGCTCAAGATTTACATGCTGAGATTATCTGATAAATTGGATACATCTGTTAGATGATAATTTATAGACTTGCTGAGAGTTTAATATATATATCTTTTTATAGATACTTGATCAATAATCTGTCTTGATTCTCAGCAGAAAATTGCCTAACATCAACTTTTTGAGTTTATCTAAGAATATTACATTGCATCCTCAATTTGATATTTTTTTTATAGGCTTGTTGAGATTATACTTTAGCATATATTTCTATAAGGATTCCTGATCATTATATAAAATTAAAGATGCTACTAAAAATTGCCTAAGATTAACTTATTGAGATTATCCTATAAATTGTATATATCTCCAATTTGATATTTTATTTATGACTTGCTACCATATATCTATTTATATTTCCCTGTTCATAATATAAAGACAACAATTTTAAAAACGTTGTCCAAGATCAACTAGAATTTCCATATTACTAGACATACGATCAGTAGCTTTAGCTGAGTTCAAGCAGATCTCTTGCAAAGATCATCATCATACATATATGTTTGTATGTCTGAGGTCACATGAGTGTTATTCTCTCTACTTAAACGATGCTTGTTATTTCAGGCGAAAATGATGAAACTAAAACATTAGCAAAAGGAATTTCTTCATTATATCTGATATGCCAGATGTAGATGCAATGAAGAGGATGAACATATACATGTATGTATATGGTTGATGATGGTGCGGGGAGAAGATGGGTAATGGTTACTGCCACTGGAATGATGTCTATATTCAAAAGTAAATGTGGCAAAGCGTTTCAGCTTCATTTGTGTGGCATGCATCTTTTCTACTGGTTGCACAGACACAAACAGACGGACAAAGAAAAACGACCCCCAGCGAATCGAGCAAGAGAGTGTCAGGCTGTCACTTTGTCTTCAATCAATCTTTGAGTTTGTTTGCTTTTACAATACTATTTTCTTTCTGATCTTTCTTAGACTACTGGCAGCTCTGTCTTCTCCGCTCATTTCACTGATAGTTCACTGTCTTCGTTGGAGCATCTGTCCATCTATTTTAATCGAGGTGCCAAGTGAACCGTTAGCTATTTAATTGCCAGGATTATCAACAGTCAGGAAGTGGCAATGATTCTCTCTCTCTCTCTGTTTACCTCTAATTCTTACTCTTGCAATAGCCCCAAAATCCCTTCCATCTATATCTAACTTTGCAACGTTGCGGCTGAGCGCAATTTCCGTCATTTGTGCAGCCCGCTACTCACAAAATTCACAACTTGCAACATGCAACGTGCAACTGTCGCCGATAAATTTTACTGCGTCTGCGGTTCCCTGCTACGCCGAATGCCAAATAGGTTTTTTTTTTTTTTTTTTTGCACATCAGCATCAAGTAGCAGTAGCACTACAGCGCTCCGCCTCGTTCCGGCCCCGCCTACCAATGGCACCGAGTGGCCATAAAATGAACGGACAACAGTCCAAAAAGTCAAAGTAAACACCAAAATAGTTTCCTTTTAATGATTCTTTCCTCCTTTCCCTCTGACAGTACTAGGGGAACTCTTTTTGCACTATTTGCTCCCTTTACCAACCAACTCCATCAGCAGCGATGTCCGTCCGTTTCCAGTCTGCCATTTAGACGGAACTGTAAATGGCAATGCGTATTTCGCCTGTCAATTTGTGAGTTTGCCAAATGAAGTCAACAGAAAGTTGAGAAATAAGTTGAATATAACTAAATTATGATAGATATATCCCAGATCAGGCTGGTGCACTTCATCCAAGTTTGTAATTAAAAAATTAAATTAAATTAAATAGTTTTTGGCAGTTTCCTGAAATAGTCATCCGACGGGCACTGCTATAATATGTTTGGAGTTTATAGTTTCGTTTTTAAGAAAGTTTTCCTAAAGTTGAAAATTTTTCAAGTTCTGCCATACGGCTCAATCAATAGATACTAAGGGCAACTAATGGCAATCTTCAAGGTAATGTCACGCCCTTTGATTTTCGATTCCGGATGGATCGTCCATATATGAATTATAGTCTTACATTTTGCTGTTTGTTTATCGCACACACGCACGATTTCCGTTCGAAATCAAAGTATATTATAAACAAAAAAAAAAATTACAAAATATAAATACGAAATCAGAATGAAATGAGATTTATATATAAAAATAGCGAAAAATAGAGAATCAAATGAGAAAGAAGATAAAGCAGAGGAAAATGAAGAGCGACCAACACAACACAACACACAAACATACAAAAAGGAAAAATCTTGCTCCAAAAAAAAAAAAAAAAAAAAAAACAAAAAAAGAAAAGAGAAACAGGCGAGAAATGTAAATATAGAAAATGTAAAATGACTTCAAAGCGAATGCGTCAAGTGGCGAAAAAGGAAGCAAAGACAAAAAGAGAATAGGTCCGAAAGTGCAACCAATAAAAACAACAACGACAACGACAGTGACAACAAAAATAAAGTACTACTAAAAAAAAAAAAAAGCGCAAGTCCAATAATTGCCACTTCTTCACATTAGCTCATCCAATATTCAAGATATCCCAGCATATCCGCTCAGTGTGTGTGTGTGTGTGTGTGAGTTTTTCTTTTCCTCCCTAATTCTCACAGCGAGCAGTGTATTTATGCCAGAAAGTGAATTCAATGAAAATAAATTAGAGATACGGAAAACTATACCGAAAGAAAAACTATATGGAAAATTGTAGCGTAGCGCAAAATGTAGCGCAAATGTCCAAAAGCCAAAGCAAAAGCAAAACGCCAAAAAACTATATCTATGAGAATATAAAGAAAGCTATGAATCTAGGCAAATGTATCTGCAAGATGTGTGTTGAGTTCTTCCACATCTTCTTCTTCTTCACCTTCTTCATCATCATTCTCATTTTGTTGTCTTCGTTGTTGTTGTGATACGCAAATGAAGCGAAACGTAGAAAATTTCAACGTTACGTTTTTTAGCTTCTCCGCCCTTGCTTTTTGCCTTTGCCTTTGCCTTTGCTTTTCGTTTTTTTTTCTTTTTTCTTTTTTATTTCTCATTTTTGTTTTTTTTTTTTTGGTTTTTGGTTTTTCTTTTTGTGTTTTATTTAATTATTTTTTTTTGTTTTCGTTGCTGTTGTTGTTGTTGTTGCTTTTGCCTAATTATTGTTTTTGTTTTTCATACTCGGGCAGGCATTAAGAAAAACTTTATGCGCCATTGAAGCGTTCGAAAATAAAAGTCGCGTCCGCGGCAGCGACCGCTGCCGTTTACGTCAAATTGTGTTGCTGTGCGTAAAAGCACGTGTGTGTGTCTCTCGCTGTGTATGTGTGTGTGTGTGGGCATTGAGGTGTGCGTCTGATGCTCTCAGTGCTTTCCGCACATGGCAACGCTAGCGAAGGCGAAGGCGAAGATGATGATGAAGACGAAGGAACGGAGCGCAACGTGCAATGCCGCAATTGTAGCACATCGCGTATACGCCGTGTAGTAGTAGTAGCCCTAAAAGCTGAAAATAAAGTTGCCTGCCACAAGTTGCATGTTGTGTGGCAATGGAAGCTGTGACAGATTTTAGAGAGAGAGAGGGAGATAGAGAGAGAGAGAGAGAGAGAGAGAGAGAGAGCAGCAGGTTTTGTCACAGCCCTAAGACAGTTCTACTCAATATACATATAAATCTTTCAACTTCTTCAATGTGATTATGATCAGAGTCCGGAGACTTAAATCAAAAGAATAATGACAACAACTGATATATAGATATATATACAGATATATCTGATACAGAATCTGATGATATATTATATGCATATGCATTTTGTATAGGGAAACGTGTGTAAAGCTTTCATCAATATCAAAATATAACTGTACTTTATTATTATTTATTTATTTTTCATTCAGAATGAAAAAATAAAATTAAAAAATTGAATTTTTTTTTTTTTTTTTTTTGATTTCTTCGTCGCCAGCTGTCGAGACATGCGAATAAAGAGAAATAAAACAGAAAACATGAGAAAGCTATAAAGATTAATTGATATATTCTCTTGTTCTTCTTATTCTTTTCTTTCTGTCTGTGCATCTGTTTCTGTTTTTTGTTTTCTGCTTCTGCTTCTTCTTCTTCTTTGTTTTGAGTTTTGTTATTCGTGATGGAATTTTAATTGAAATACTAAGGAAATACTGAAGAAATACACATAAAACATTGAAGGTCGCATATAATACTTGAGGCCAAGGGATGAGGAGCATAAAGTGGCAAGTGAAAAACCTATGACTCATGCATCTGGCCCAATTGTACGGTCAGGTGGGCGTGGCTGTATATATGTGTGTGTGTATGTATGTGTCTAACACTAGGGATGCGAAAGGGCAATAGATTCAATGCGAAAAAAAAAATAAAAAAATAAAACCACACGTTGAGAACTCTTTGATCTTGTGGCACTTTTCGCTCTGTTGAACGAACTTTTCTTCTTGCTTTAATTTTCATTTCGTTCCGTTTCTTTATTTCCTTTGACAGACTGTTGGCCAATTCTGTAAAGGGATTGAGGCTAAGATTATATTAAACATGCATGGATGGCTATTTATGCTGATGGTCACTGACCGCCATTGTTTGGCCTATAAAAAAAAAAAAAAATAAATAAAAATAAAATAAATAAAACACATTTGATTTGTTGATTTAACGCCAAGTTGATTACATTAATTTTGCATCATTATTATAACTTTTCTTTTCCTCAGAATTTTGAATTCTCAGTTCTCAATGTTTCATTGTTCTTTTGTCTTTTTTGCGTTTTTACATTTTTACAGTTGATCGCGCCATGAGCCCTGCACAATCTGAAGACTCTGGCCTTGCACCGGAACGTGGCACAACATATGCAACAATCACATTGCCCCGCAATGCGCTACATTTGGCCATCAATTTTGCAGGTAAGTCGAAATAATTATTTCTAATGAAAGAAGAAGAAGAAAGAAAGCTACAGTCTATGCAGGACTTGTGAAATACTCGGCTCTTATGTGGAGCAAATTGAAAGTTGTATAACTTCCATTAAATTTTTACAGCTCTCATGCATTAGTCAATATTTGTAGTATACTAAAATTCTAGAAATCTAACTTTAAATTTCCGCTTCTAATGCTCAATTTCAAAATGTAATATGCGATTTTTGCAGCCGTTGGGAGGGGTGGCAGAACATCCAAAGCATTCTCGAACAGTCTGCAGCTTAAGCCATCCCTCTGCAAAATTTAAAGACTCTAGCGCTTACAGTCCCTGAGATCCAAACTTTCAAGCGCCCAAGCGTACCTACAGTAGGACTTTCTATAATTGATTTGATTGTTAATGCTGAACAAGCATACAAATATGATGGCTACCACATCCTCTTATGGGCGTTACGAACATTTGGTGATCTTACATAGTCATTGTACGCTATGCATCCTAAGGGTGCCTTAGGGAGAAGCATTAAAGTTTATGGAAAAAAGAAAAAATTGAATGAAGACACAATGTTGCGAAGTATATAAAAGAGAAAAGGGGGAAATATTCAATATCTATTTGTAATAATGGCAAACAGCAAACCAGTTGAAATATGAGAGAGAGAGAGAGAGATTGCCGAGGGACTAGATGCTGCCCGCATATGCAGATGATATAAAAATTAGAAATCTGACAGCTGTCAGATGAAATTAACAATGATTGAAACTGAATAATCATAATTATATTAAATTCAATTTGTTCAACATCTAAGGGTTGAGATTAAATATAACTATAATTGTAGCAATGTGCACAGTGAAGCAAAACAATAAATAACTGAATTCAAGTTAATTGAAATATTGAAAATTATAGAGAATTTATGTTTGGAATTTAAACAACTTTAACCTGTGACTCAATGTAGTTGTAGTTCTCATGTTTTGCATGTTTCATCTTAATGTTGAGATATACTATGATATTTGTGGTTTGTCTATTTGTCTAGTCTGTCTATCTGTCTGTCTGTCTGTTGGTATGTCGGTCTGTCTGTGAACGTTTTGGTGGTCTAGCGGTCTTGATCTCCAGCCAAATTGGGTCGATGCGATTTGAATGCGGAACGCGTCCATGTCGATAACGATGGCAAATGCTTTCGTTGCCGTTGCCGTTGCCGTTGCTCTTGCCGTCGCCACTGCCAAAATAAATCATCATTTCAATCTGCCAGAAGTCGACCGCCCCCACTTCTCGCCCCCCGTCTACCACACTTACTTGTGCTGCTGCTACTGTTGTTATTGCTGTTGTTGTTGTTGAAGGCGGGGCAAGATTGTCGTCGTCGTCGTCGTAGTCGTCGACTGCCAGACATTATAATATATATATTTTGTCTGCATTCAAATTTGTTGTCTGTAGTCTACAATTTTTATTTCATTTCCCTGACTAATCTCGGCATATTGCGACAACGCGAACGCATTGGACATGGCTAACCAACAAAATAGCGCTAGAAAAACCACAGATACATTGAAAGAAAGAGAGAGAGAGAGAGAGAGAGAGAAAGAGAGAAAGTATATGTGGGGTGCATAGAACCTTAGCTGGAAAAGAAATAGAACAGCTAAAAAAATAAAAAAAAAAACCGAGCTCGGCGTAAAGTCCAATATTTCGTTACTGTTGTCATAAGCGTCTGACGTAAGCGTCTGCCACGATGACAATGATGTCTCACGTCTCACGCCTTAAGCCTAATGCCTTAACGTCTTACGCCTTACGTCTTATGTATGTGCCAACATGTTGGCTGGCAGGCAGCAGGAGGTCATCCGGTGCCATATGAATTGGTGGAGCAGAAGGCAAAGACAGTGACAAAACGGAGGGCGGTGTATTATAATTTTTGCTTATAATTTTTTTTTTTTTTTTTTATTTTTCGTTGGCATTATGCCAGAAGCGCATCCACCACTAGCAATCGCAATGGTTGCCCTCTACGCATAGTTCGTCATAACAAAAACAACATTTTTGGCTAGTCGCTTTTTAAGCATACATTTATTTACGAGTCGCGTTTTCTTGTTGCTGCTGTTTGTTATTTGTTGTTTGGTCAAAAGGCGCGACAGTGCCGCATGACGAGCCGTTGACAGAAATGAAAATGAAGACCAAGGCAATATCTAGACTCATGATAACTGACAACAACAATAACAACAACTACAACTAAACTGACCAAGATGAAAATACAATCGGAAACTCTTTGATAACATATGTATCTATTTATCTAACATATATATATATATATATATATATATAGCTATATATACAACATGTATCTCTTGACAGTTTCATATTTTAGCAACACAGGAAAGAAAAGTTATATTAGAAATGCCGAAGACCTGATACCCTTGCAGTCCTACAACAAAATTTCATACAAAAAGTCAATTCGCGATTAATTGTTCCTATGACAGCTATAAGATATAGTAGTCCGATTTAGATCAAATATATATGATATGTATAAGTTCTCTCTAAAACCTATTCATGAAAGTGTCTTTAGATTATTTTAGCAAATAAAAAAATTTTTTACACAAAGATTCAATTTTTAGCTGATTATTCCTATGGTAGCTATATATGATATAGTAGTTCGATTTGAAGTAAATTTAGCTCACATGTATAAGTCGTCAGTAAACTCAAATCCTCCAAGTTTCAGTCGGAAAGCTTAGCAAATAAAAAAGATTTTCATACAAAAACTAAATTTTCGACCGATTGTTCCTATGACAGCTATATAATATAGTTGTCCAATATGTCCAATTCCAACTTCTATACAGTTCATGACTATAGGCAGTATGTATGCCAATTTTCATACAAATATCTTTAAAACTGATATTAGGAAGACTGTCCCTTCGCTTTCTGACATGAATATTTCAACACAATTTCCAATTTCCAATTTCAATTTCCATTTGTATTTAAATTTACAGAACGCAATGATCTATCATATCCACCTGTTATTGGAGCACTTAATCCAGTGGGTCATGCTGCAGATTTCTTGGCGCCTGGTGATCGATTGCATCAGATCGATGGCATCTCAACAATTGGACTTAGCAATCAGAAAATAATGAATATGCTTTGTGCTAATGGTGCTGATACAGCACCAGCAATTGTTGAGATTGAATACTCGCTACCCGAATGCAGTAAGTTTCTATGTACATATACATATATATATTTCCAATATGTATTATTATTATCTTTATGCCTGAACATTTTTCTCATTTCTTGTATTTCTTGTGTTCTTCTGCTTATTTTGCAGCAGTTTCCCAAAATAGTCTATATGTTACCTCGAAACTGGCACAGATTACAGTGGAGCGTGAAAGTGGTTGCCTGGGCCTAACATTGAGGGGCGGTGCCGATTATCCATTGATCGTAACGCATGTGAGATTACACGGTCCCGTCTATAAGACGGGTCGCATCAAGCCAGGCGATCGCTTATTGCGTGTCGATAATGTACGTGCTTTAACACACACACACACACACACACATACTATGTCTGATGGAAAACACCTGTCAAAATGTCTTGTCGATATATTGTCTGATGCTTGCTTCCGTTCAAGTTGTTTCCGTATTTCTCTATATCTGCATCATTCTATTCTTCATTTTAGATCTCACTCATTGGCAAGACACTTGCCGAAGCACAACAGATAATTAAATGCGGCCACGCTTCCGGCTATACCAATTTAACCATAGAATATGATGTCTCTGTCGTCCAGAGCGTTGAGTTTTCCATGGGACCGCTGCTCATTGAGATCGAGCGTCCAATGAATGACAAATTGGGTCTAGTGTTGTGCAACTATACAAGTTCGGGACCAAGTTCTATCGGTATCACATCAAGCAACGATAAAATCGATGAAGTATCCCAATCGGGTATATATATAGCTAGCATATTGCCCGCCAGTATTGCCGATCGGTATGTCAACGCAATCAATTAAAGTTTTAGCAATAGATTTTTTTTTGTTTTTTTTTTTTGTGCCAAGGTTTGCATTTATGTTATGTTATATTTTTTGTTCATAAATCTATGCAGCTGCGGCGCATTATCAGTTGGCGATCAGGTGCTCTCCATCGATGACACTATGATCGAGCACACGGCCTACAGTCCCGATGAGGTGATGACCATATTGGATACTAGCACAGGACGGGGCTATACACAAATGCAGATAATGCCGGCACATGCGCTAGCACGTCGTGGTAAGTCCAGTTTTCAAGTAACATCATCATCATCATCATCATCATTATCATCATTATTTTCAATACCATAAGAGACAATTCTATGCATCAGTTGTAGCAGCAGCATACGTAAGTGTTAGTGTTAGTGTTCTCTTTTTTTTTTGTTTTCTTTGCTTTTGGCTATCGAGACGAAGCAATCGCCAGCAGCTGGTTGTGAAACTACATCGGGTCGACATCGACATCGAGACATCGGGTCTCAAGGCATTCGACCAAAATTGGCGCCTTGAAGGTCTCACAGCGTGGGCGTCTCGCTAATGAATAGTAAACGATCAACAGCGATCAGCTAAAACAATACATTGCAAATTCGAGGGTTGCTCAAACAATTCTCATCTCATTAGAAAATTATAAATAAATAAATACTCGAAAATTTATATATAGTATATAGGAAACTTAACTCGTAAATCAAAAATCATATTATCGAACAATGAAAGTGCGATCACTCGCATACGCTCAGTCTCGTGTAATGTTTCATGTTGAACGCTATAAAAATCATAAATAATCCGTAAAGTTAATTTTAGACTTTATATATTTTTGTAAGAGGGAGTAAGGGGGAGTGGTGAGGGGGGGGGTCGATTTAAGGTAGGAGATTGCACTCTGATCGATCAACCCTCGCACGAGAACGTGAACGTGAAACGTTGAATGCCAATCAATTTGTGTTGTGTTTTTGAGTGCCATGAAAAACAGAGAAACGAATAATTCGTTTGCTTCGGGGGGTGACAATCGGCGACTTCTTTGGCCGTAAATTTTTAGAACAAGATCGACAAGCAAAGTAAACATCATTGGGAGAGGGCGCCTTCTCTTCTATCAGGATTGTACTAAATGTCTCTCTCACTCTCTCTCCGTCTCTCTCTCGATCTCTCTCTCTCTGTCTGTATGCATGGCTAAGCTGTGGATTAACTTGCAGTCAAAGTGGCCGCCAGCATCACGCTGGCTATGTGAACCACATTTCTCACACACATGGCCATCAGATGGCAACAGTGGTTGGAGAGTGAGTGTTAAAAGCTTTGGCCAAGTTTGGGCAGGAAGTAAATAGTGTATGACTATGACTATATATCGTATATAGTGGATAAAGCGACAGCTAGGCACACAAGGGGAACTGCAAAGGGGATTGGGAACTACGAGGGGCATCCAAAAATAGCTGACCGGGCAACTTTTAATGGGCATCTCTTTTTATACTCATGCTGGAGTATATTAGCTATGCCCGGAATTTTGTAATGCACAGCAGGAGGTTTGGTAAATCCCATAAAGTATATACCATATATATATTTTTGATCAGCATTAATAGCTGATCATTGTTAGTTGACTGTTTTGCTAGTCTAGGGATAACTAAAGGACACTTTGCATTTGTTTTTTTTTATTGGTTCAAAGTTGAGTTTTTGTCTGAGAAATTTTATTGTTTATTAAACTATATGTCTGCTCAACATTCCTGGTAAATTTGATCCAAATCGTATAACTATAACATATAGCTGTCATAGAAATGATTTGTAGAAAAAATGATTAAAAATTATTATTATCTTGAACTTGTAAGAGCATACAAGTTTCGGCGTGCCGTAGATTGAAATTCTTTTTTTGGTTTTTCTTATATTTTTCAACATTTACTCTGCCACATGCTACTCAACAGGTCACACGGCACTGGGCAGCCCCAAGTATAGCTTCAGCACACTGGAGTCACGCAAGTCAACTGGCGGCAGGCAACGTCAGCGTTTCGTGCGCAAGAGCTCGTTGCCCCTGGAGGCACCAAATGGAGCTGCTGTTGCAGGCAGCAGCAACAGTAATAGCAATATCAACAGCAACAGCAACAGTAACAACAGTGGCAATAATAACACTCCAAGCAATGGACATACGAGTAGCCTGGGATTATGTCGAGCAGAAAGTTTCCCAGTATTGCTCGATTGCAGTCAAGGTGCTGGCATTGTACTGGGTAATGCCAGTAGTTGTGGACGTGCCGTTAGCATTGCACAAATATTACCAGATTCTGTTGCCGATCGTAGCGGTTGCATACAGCCCGGTGATCGTATTGTGGCCGTCAACAAAATGTATAATTTGGATGCGCTTTCAATGCGTCAACTACTTGAGGGACGCAGTGGCAATGGTGGTGTAGCAACAACGGCGGCTAATTGGTTAGAACTGGAGGTGGAATTCGATATGCCCGATGCTGTGGTACCCTCCAGTGGTGTCTTCAATGTAAAACTGTTACGTGCTGGCAAATCTGGTCTCGGTCTCAGTGTAAATGGTTCAAGTCATGCGGGTCTAATTATATCTGATGTGAAAATGGGAAGTCCAGCACATCGTTGCGGCTCATTGCGACCTGGTGACATATTGCTAGCTGTTGATCAACATCCTGTGCAGCATTTCAATGTAGATGCATTGCTCAAGGAACTACCGACTGCCACACCATCGACAGCTAATGCTGATTTCACAACGTTGACCATCAAACGCATCGTATTGCCCGACTTTTTACCTAGCCCCATCTATAGCAATTGCACCACAGCAATTGCTGGCGATAATGAGCTGTATAGCAGCGCTTATGTAGCATCCAAATATGCGGAGGTTAAATATAATGATTGCATCTCACTTAAATCGAGTACACCGCAACCGGATTATTTTCGTGCTGCCAGTCTGGATGATACGGGCAGCATGCAATCTGTACAATTGCGACATCCTGGATCAACATTAAGCTCTGCTTGGATCACGGGTAATGGTTGTCCGAGTAGTCGTTCGTTTGTCTCGGCACCAAATACACAGAGTTTGACTACAGAGTTGCCAGAGGAGAATGATGATCAGGAGGAGGAGGATGAGTTGGATGAACGTGATTCACATCATTACGGCGGTTATGAGCTTAATCGTTATGCCAGGTGAGTTTTCATTTCCAGTTGCTAAAAGTCACAAGCTGTAACATTTTTGATATCGTTTTGCAGTGTCGACTGTACCGCCTTGCCACCGCCCATGGAGAATAAGGTCTATGGCTCAGCGGCCAGTTCCAGCAGCAAAAGCAGCGGCAGCAGCTTGCATCAAATCATTTTTACAGTGCGCCTGGAACCAAAGGGTGGACTACTAGGCATTACATTAGCTGGCAGTGAGGATATAACGAAACCAATAACCATTAGCGGCTTGGTCGAAGGTAAGTTCCATAGGGAAGTCAAGATGACAAGTAAAATTTGTTCTAAATTCTTTCTCTCTTTCTTTCGCTTAGGCGGCATTGCTTATAAGAATGGTCAGATTCATGTTGGAGATCAGATCTTAGCCATCGATGATCATTCAGTGCAAGGCATGCCACTGTCGCATGCCACTGGTCTGTTGCATAATTTGGGCGATCTGGTCGATCTAAAAATATTGCGTAGTCATGATATTGCCAATGGAGCAATCAATAGCGCAGGGCTGCCACAGGCGCAAGCAATCTATGCCAAAGTGCAACGTCGTCCGCGTAGCCCATCGGCCAATACGGAAGCAAGCAGCAGTAACAATAATAACAATAACAACAACATTTCAAATGCAGCCAAAGAACAGCAGCAACAGCAACGCATCTTTCATGTCACACTTTATAAGGATAAAGTATATGATGACTATGGATTCTCAGTATCCGATGGACTCTACGAGCGTGGCGTCTTCATCAATCGCATACGTAGCGGCGGTCCAGCTGATATGTGCGGTCAATTAAAACCCTTTGATCGTATTATGCAGGTTATTTATCTACTCTCTCTTTCTCGCTCTCTCTCTCTTTCTCTTATAATCTCAGCAGTAACAAATTCTTTAATATCTTTACATAGGTTAATGAGATGAAGACACAGGACTTTGACTGTTGTCTCACAGTGCCACTGATAGCAGCTGCAGGCGATAAAATTGAAATGATTATGCAGCGCACAGAGTGAGGATCTGTAGCGAGGATCAGTCGTAGCACACCAAAAGCTTAAATCTTTCATCAACTATATATCTTCTATGCATATATATGTATCTTTTTTTTTTTTTGTAAACTTTAACTAGTTGTATCTTAAGTCTTAGTGCTAAGTGCCATTTTGTATCTAACTAATATGTCACACATACATACATACATACATACATATATATAGAGACGATTAGTCCGAATCGTAATTCGTAATTCTAATAATCTATAGCTTCCCATGCCTTAACTATTCGTACTTGACAAAAATTATAAGTATCAATATCGAGTACAAATCCTTTTCAATATTATCCAAAAGTGCCTGCAATATATATATATACACATATATAATATTTTTTCTCCATCTTAAAGAGTATCCTTTACAGCCAAAAATGTTTTCAATTTTGAAATAGATTCTAAGTACTATATGCGAATATTTATTCAGATCATACAAATATAATATAAAATATTTTGTTTTTTTTTTTTTTCATTATCTGATAAATATACAAAACAAAAAAAAAAACAAGAAAATCGTAAAATATATAATAATATTAATAATAATAATAAACTATATAACAAATGTTTGTTTCAACTTCATTTGATGACAGAATGATATAATATAGCTAAAAATCAATATACCCGATACTCATTGGGTACTGAATTTATATTATTTTTATCTTTAACACCTATAAGCAGGCGTTGTAGACCCCATTAAGTATAGTATATATTCTTGCTGATGATCAAGAGTCACGTCGATGGGACCATGTCCGTTCGTTTGAGCTCCTGAATTTCGGAAACTATAACAGTTAGAGACTTCAAATTGTTTGCAAAGTACTTGTATTAGCCTTAAGCAGATGAAATGTGTTTTGGATTTTTGCCACGCCCTTAAATGCCTCCATAAATCTTACATAATAAAAAAAAACTGAGCACAACATGCACAATTATAAAATTAGATGTCTGCACTTTGAGAATGTGCAGTAAATGTAGACGATTTGTGAAAATTTCCGTCCAGTTCGGATCATAAACATGAAAGTTATGTAATTTTCAATTTTCCTGTTTACCAGGTATCACTTAGTCGAGTACAATCATCGATAGCTTTCTTACTTGATGTTATTATCAGACTATTTGAAATCAATTCCGAACTTTCCATAGACAAAGTACGAAGAACAAAATCGTTATGGAATTTGTTACATATATGTATTTATAGATTTGAACCTTGAGGTATTTATAATATTTATAATAAATATTTGTACTTTGAAATTCATACTAATTATCATCAAGTCAAGCCCCCATAATTCAAAATTTGCACTATATAAGACACGTTTAACCTCATGGAATTGAATAAATATTTTTGTTATTGTACAAAGTTTTGACGGTATTCCCGATTATGTTCCTTGTTGTGAGAATTGCATAGAAAAGGCATAAGAGAAAGAGGATGCGCAATGGGAATCGCGTAAACAATAATAAAAACCAAACGATGATGAAAGCAAAGCGAATGATGATAAGAACTGATTGAACTTGCTATACATATATATATATATATATATATGTATATATATACATATATAGTACTAGTCCGGTTGATCTGAGCGAACTTCTGAGCAGTGTGCTCACGATCCGACACCATTGACGTCAATGCCATAATAAAATCCTGTTGGAAAAGTCAAGCAACTAACATACCGCCAGTAAACACCTTTGCCAATAGACTTTGGACTTGAAATTATATTGACAACGGCTACGACAACAAAATCTGAAACTGAATCTCACTCGGCGACTCAATCCGAAACCCAAATGCGAGTCATAATCATAAACAGAAATACACACACACACACACAAACACAATATGAATTCTCATAATCATTTTTTTTTTTTTTAACATAACCGTAATTGACCCAAAGCAGCATCGCAACGAGCACAAATCTAGTGATAAGTCAAATCCTCCCTCCCTCTACAGACATTGACACTAACTGCTAACTGTACCTCACCCCTCTCCCTGTCTATCTCTCTCTCTCTCTCTCTCTCTCTCTTAAGCAGAGAAGAGCTTGACACAGTTTCAGTTGGTGTTGATGATTGGCAAGCTGATAAGAAACCAAATCATACACTCTGCTCGGCATAGTCCGCCTTACTCTCTCACACTCATCCTCTCTCGCTTACTCATTGCATTTGTCTCTTTCTAACAGTAAGTACAGTACACTTTGACTGTTGTCTTTGAGAAATGTGTAAAAAAAAAACACAAAAAAGCAATAATAGAATATTTAAAAAAAAAAAAAATAAAGCTCGACTTGCAGTTACACTTACCTAATACTTGGTTGAATTTATGGCATTTTCTATATACATATATTCCCCATATACACTATATAAAATCTGCATATGTTGCATATCTTGTTACATAGCTAATAAACACTTAAAAAAAAAAAACAAAAAAAAAAACAATTATTGCAGTGTGCCTGCCGGTTATAATGAGCTTCAGACTACAGTCGGTCCCGCGACTTTGATCTTCGACTGAACTTATCATGTTAAAAGTGCATCTGCATCCCATCAAGAGCTAACGACGTTTGTGTTGTACTTGTACTTTGCGCGTCGAACGCCACTTTATTTCAATGCACTGCAAGAAATGGCAATGGCTTTGTGGGGGGGAAAGAGAGATGGGAAAGAGAACTTTGCTGTTATCTCTCAGGGCCGATGGCCGATGTGCGCCCCTGTTTTGTTCTTGTTCGGTAGCTGCGACGCCCATGACGCCCAGCACCGAAGCTTAACTTGCCGTCGTCGTCGTCGTCGCCGTTGCCGTTGCCGTTGTCGGACATCGTCGAAGCGTGCGATCTCCATGGCGATCGGTTCGATCGATGGGAATAAAAATTGCGTAGCGCGCATCAGATCGTTTCAGTGTTGTGGCGGACGTCGAACCTGATACAAGACAAGTGTAACTGTGCTTCTTAAACTGTAACATAGAAATGCATAACGGTTAATAATGCTATACAAGTGATAATAACAAAAGCGAATACGAATACAAAACGTGCATTGAAGAACTAGACATAGAAGAAGAAGATGAAAAATTACTAAGTATAGAGCTTAAGCATTGACTAATTGTAATTGTCAAATATTAATTTACAAATAGTGAAACGCGTATTTGAACGTCAAGTGGATAGAAAATCCGTTGGACAATCATAAATAGATAGTGCAAAAAAAAAAAAAAAAAAAAAATTAGACATAAAGTGCGACAGGTGCACAGATAAGATTACCATAAATATATAGAACTTGGCTAAAACTAAACTTAACAATTGATTCATAAAGTGACGGTGAGCGTTAACTGTTGTCACTCAGTGTAGTTGTTCCTGGCAAAAGATGTAGACAAACTTTAACTACAGCAGCAGTAGCAAGAGTAACAACAATAACAACAATAACAACAATAACAACAACAACAACAGTAACAACAACAACAACAACGATAAATAAGAACAGTTAAACGATGTATGTGGCAAACAGCACTGGCGGCCTCATGCTGCAGACAATGCTGTATTTGGCGAATCATACAAGCCGTGCAGCAGTCAACACGCTAATCGATCTACCACCGGCACCCAAAAGTGGTAAGTGCTTTGCCATGCAACAACAACAATAACAATAACAATAACAATATCAACAGCAGTAGCAAGGAATTTTTAGTTTTAGCCTCTATTACTCTATTGACTTGGCCAACAACAACAACAAATAACTGGCTTACTACAGGGCTATAAAAATCGAGGCTATAATCATTTCAAAGAACATAAAATATAGCTGTTGACTAATTTTTAAGCTTTAAATGGCTAAAAACAAAAAACACAACAATTCGTCTGGCATAAATTGCAAAATTTGTCTATAAATTTAGAGAATTAACTAAATAATATAGTTAGTATATATACATATATAGTATATGCTTAAACTGTAGATAACATAACAATTTGCATAGACTGAATGAAAGACAGCGAAAGAGAGAGAGAGAGAGAGAGAGAGACAGAGATATAATAAATTTTTAGTGATAAAGTTGGCAATCTTAACCCGGAACATATAAATTATATATAGAAAATTTATAGTTGCCTTTAGTCAAAGTTACACAATTGACCAAGGGGGTGGGACAGGGGAAAGGGGAGTTGGGAAGGGGTATTGCATTTCCTAACTGCACTGCAAGCTGTAAGTTCAACCATATGCATTTAGCAGTAAAACAGAAGTCGGACAAGCAGACAAGACTTTGGGCCATCGTCGCTTGAATTGTTGAACAAATTCTAGTTTCATTGATTTATTCAACCTGCTGTTGCATATAATTTCCTCATTGGGTTAAAGGGAAAGCTGCCAAAGTTTTATTAGTATGACAGAGAGAGAGAGAGAGAGAAAAAAAAATTAATACATGAAGAAGAAAAGTTACAGGTCAGAGGGGAAAAAATGAGCAAAAAAAAAATAAAAATATTATTATTATTTTTTTTTTTAATTATCAGAATCGTATGATAAATTTTTTATTATTTATTATTTTTTTTGTGATTGACGACAACTGTAGGCGCACATGGCTATCTAATAGAAGACTTCCGATAAATATATATTTCTATAGATATCTATTTGTATATATATATATATTTAAATAAAAGACAACAAGCAGTAAGATAAATGACAATAACAATACAATATACAATGACGACATTGGTCAATCGAGCGGAAGACAGTAGCAACTACACTTACCGACTGCCACGCAACGTTGCACAGTCGCATGTATTAGAAGGCTACTGCTACTGCTACTGTTACTGCTATAGTTATCGATCTATAGGTACATTCATCTATCTTCCTATCGATCCAATTTACAGCTGCAAGGAAATTGAACATAAGAAAATTGTCAATCTCTTTGTCAACTGTTAACACGCATGAGCAAACACACGCACACGCACACGCACATGCACACATACGCACACTATGTGGCATGTCCAATGACTATCTAACAGTTTGCATATAAACATAATGTTATCTTTATGTTATGCATTAACATATGTTAATGAAAGTTAGCAAACTTTTGACTGTTATTAATATTGCTTGAAATGTAATTTAATTTATTACAAAATATTTTTAGAAACATTTCAAATTCATTAATGGAAAGTAGAAGAATAATTAGCACGACTATGAGATACCCGGAAATCAGTTCCATCATATAGAAAATATTGTTAGAAACATTTGAAAAATTGCATGAATTAATTAATTATTGTTTTTTATTCATTGCAAAATTCAAATGCCCGACTATGATATACCCGGAAATTTGCACATTCATATAGTACAAAAAATAGTTAAAAATATTTTATAACTGTTATATATCTATATCTCTAAAAAAAAATGAGTGTACATTTTTTTTAATGTTTAATTCATTTTCCTGACTATAATATACCCGGAAATTTGCATATTTATATAGAAAAAAATAATTAAAAATATTTAATAATTGTTATATATTTATATCTTTAAATTAGAATAAATTTTTTGTTATATTTAATTACCTTGCCCGACTTTAATATTCCCGGAAATTTGTGTTTGTATGTAACAAATATTAAAAATCTTATAGAAATAATTAAAGTATATTTTTTCTGCTGAATTGATAAGCCCGATTATAATACATCCGGAAAATAATTTATTTAGTATTTTTAGTATTATTTAGAATTTGTTCATAGTTTAATCAAATTCTTCTTTATTTTACAGATATAAACGAGGTGAAATGTTTTGGCGTCTACGGCTGTTTTCCAATAAATGGACCCTGGAATACAGTGACACGCACGATCAGTGTACATCCGCAAAAACCATCGGAAATCGAACCACATTACACATTGCACACACGACGCGAAATGGATGAACCAAAATATTTAGATCTCAATGATCCAGATAGTCTCCAAGGCATGGGAATCAATCCAAATGGTAAAATTTATATGATTGTTCACGGATACATTGAATCTAGTATTATACCCTGGATGACGGAGATGGGCAAAGCATTGTTAAATCAATGTGAGGATGGTGAATGTGCTGTCGTCTTGATTGATTGGGGTGGCGGTGCAAGTCCTCCCTATGTACAGGCAGTGGCCAATATACGTTTGGTGGGTGCCATAACAGCACATGTGATACATATGCTATATGAGGAACTCAAAATGCCAAATATAAATAAAGTCCATTTAATGGGACACTCGTTGGGTGCACATCTCTCTGGCTATGCCGGCACACACTTGCAACGTGACTTTGGTTTGAAATTGGGACGCATAACGGGCTTAGATCCGGCAGCACCACTATTCACAGATACTGATCCCATTGTACGATTGGATCGTACGGATGCACAATTTGTAGATATTTTACATTCTGATGCGAATCCATTGATGAATGGCGGCTTGGGCATCATACAACGTATTGGACATGTTGATTTTTATCCCAATGGTGGCTTTGAGAATCCCGGTTGTAATAAAAATCTACAGGAAGTAATGAAAAAACATCGCAAATCAACATTATTCTTCACCATGCAAGAATTAATCAGTTGCAATCATATACGCGCCTTGCACTTCTTCACCGAAACTATTGAGGGCAAGTGTCCATTCGTAGGCATTACTTGTGATTCCTATGAGGTAAGTTAAGAATTAAATTCCATATGCCGACGAGTGTTAATTTTATTATTTCTTTACAGAGTTTCAAGGATGCCAAATGCAGCAGTTGTGATGATCCGGGACAACTATGCATGCGTATGGGCTTCCACAGCTATGATGATTATATGGAGCTACAATCGCGTGGACTTCTCAAACCAAATGATCCACCACCAGTTATGTATCTGATGACTGGCGAACGTAAGCCATTCTGTCGCCTGCATTACAAGATCACTGTGCATGTGTCCAGTCATGATGAGAGTACCTTGCATGGCGGAGAGATTGGCACATTATCGATACGAGTGCATGGTGAACATAGTAAAAAGACAACGGAACGCATGAAATTCTCAATGAAATCAATGTACTTTGAACCGGGGTATGAGTATACGGCATTGCTGCCTGGTAAAGATATACGTGATCCTGGTTATGCAACAGTTTTTTGGGATTATGAGACGAATATATTGAATCCGCTTACATGGCGTATACTTGCTGCACCACGCATTTATCTGCAGTATATTATCATAGAGTCTATGGAATCACGTGATACATATCTAAAACTTTGTCCAAATAATGAAGGCGCCATACTTTCGGGTACGGAAAATCTTTTACATACAAAATACTGTAAGGATTAGCCGGCGATAACGATAGCGATAACAATACCGATTAAGAAGATGATGATGAAGAAGAAAAATAATTATGTTCAGTTATTTTTCTCTCTCTTCTTTCTCACACACTCTTTCATTATTTGGTTTCAGCAAATAGCTGAGCTTTTGCTGTGCCAAGGCTAAAAGACGGCAATAGATTTGCTTGCTTGCTTGCGCTTAGCCAAAAACAGAACCATAATATGTATGTGTCTTTGCTAACAGTCGAGACACAATAGGCAATAACTGTTCCCGCTATTTGTTTTTCATGCTTGCCTTGCTTCACGAAGAAAAATCATGTTGTATTCTATTATAGTATTCGACTCTAAAATAAGTTAAATGCAAATAATTTTTTTTGTTTTTTTTTTTTTATTTAGTTACAAGTTTAAAATTAATTAATATAAATGAAAAAAAAAATACATAAAAAAAATGTACACAATATTTTGTGTATTTAATTTTATGTATGTGCAATTATTATTTATAATAAGATTTAATATAATTAATTAATTAATATATAATTATGTTTTTTTTTTTTTTTTATTCTAAAATATTTATGAAATTTATTTAGTTGAAAATTCAAATAAAACGATACGATATTAATATAAAAATGGTTTTGAGTAATTTAAACTGTTCCCAATGCATTAGCTACTCGCAAAGTCACATAACTATAAAAATAAAAATAAAAATAGAAATAAAAAAATTATTTTGAAAAAATATTTGAACATTTTTTATTTTACCACAACGCATTGTTTTTATATTTATTTATTTATTTATTTTTTTTTTGTTTGTTTTCAAAACTATTTCATTAATAAGTCTTTAAATTAATATTTGAAATATTTGAAATATTCATTGAGTTGCATACCAAAAATTTCTTCATGTTGATTTTAGTCTCATGGGAACTATAGAAATGATTCACATTCAGTCAGTTGTTTCTAATGAATTATATAGCTACAGAGGCAACAACAAACATATAAAAGACAATGAGACAAAGAGACAATATACACACACGCAACATTTCATAGATCCTTAAACTTTCTTGTTGTTGTTGCTGTTGTTGTTGAATGTTGTCAGCGTCGTTGTTGCTGCTGTTGCTATTGCTGCTGGTGCTGCTGTTGTGGTCAATAATTTAAATGCTTATCGCGGCAAATGTATCTATCGAATGCGTGTGTATCTTTTACATATAATTGATATTATCTGCATTTGATTCGAGACTCGTAATTTTGTTTTGGTTTTTCTTTCTCTCTTTCTCTCACTCTCTCTCTCTCTTTCTTTCGGTTTTTTAGCTTGTCTCTGTTTTGGTCTGTTTTTCTGTTCTTGTTGTTGTTGAAGACATTCCATAGCTTGGCGACTTGCAGAGGTTCAAGTTATGTCTCGCTGTCTCTCTGTCTGTCTCTCCGTCTCGCTGTCTGTCTGTTCCCCAAATGTTGTCCATAAATACGATCATGTGGGCCTCAGTCACAGTGCCACTTGATGATTATGTTGACAATCTTTGGCCAAAGGTTTCTTTCATTCTGCAGTTGTTTCTCTCTTACTTCTTTCTTTTTTTTTTTTTTTGTATTTTTGTCCGCATTTTCGTTTTTTGTTCTTATTTATATATATATATATTTTTTTTTGGTTTCTGTTTCTGTTTTTTGGGTTTTTTTTTCGTGTTTCTTGGAATTGTTACGTTTGCGTTGCGTTTGAGAACCTTTTCATGTTGCATGGTGTTTCATTCCCATAATATGCATTCATTAATAATGTTTATCGATTTCGTTAGCTTGCCACACACACACACACAGAGAGAGGGAGAGAGAGAGTGAGAGAGATACACACACACACACACGCATAGCTCTTTGCAATTAGCATTTGTTGCACTTGAAGCATCTTTTTGTCATTTATATAAATATTGCTGCCGCACCTTCTCGCTCTCACTCTCACTCTCACGCTCTGTCTCACTTTCTCTCCCTCTCTCTCTCTCTCTCTCTTACTTTGTCGCTATGTCTTGGGCTTTTAAATTGCCTGCAGCTGTGGCATGCAACAGGCAACAGACAACAGGCAAGAGGCCAGTGGCAACCCCTTTCCAGCTTCATCTTAATTAGTTACTTCAAAATCCACCACCCCGCCCCCCTATTTGCCATCATTTGGCATAAATCAGTGCTAGCTGCGCCGGCTGAGCGACATCAAATGAAACTCAAATCAAAATGTCATAACTTTTATTTTATTTTATTTTTTCTGCTTTTTTTTTTACTAGACGAAAGACACAAGCGACAATACGTCAACAGTGCAGGCAAACCTAACCCCAACCCCAACCCCCAATCCCAACTGTTTGATAATCCCAAAAAACTTTGTTGTTGCCATGCCAGTTGCAGCATCTCACACGGTAGCGCCTCCGTTCATTTAATTAGTCGCCCGCGCCGCCGTCGACATTGGCGTCGCAAACAAATCACATAATTATGATTGAGCGCAGCCAACGTTACCGCCAACTCTTTTTGCTCTCTTACGACTACACTTACGACTCATCACTCTTTTTTTTTTTGTCCCCCCCATTTTTCTCATTTTCCCTTCTACCTTTTAGTCAGCAATTCCCATGCCGTATGCCTCATACCGTATCCCTCCAAGTGCATGCAGCACTCAACTCTGTGGCGCAGTTTTGGGGCTTTCTTTATGGCGCGTGCATAAAAATAAATCTGTCCCATCCCGCAGCTGCCGTAATTGAATGCAAATGCCCATCCAAAAATATGTAGCATCTATTGCAGCAGTCACTTTACCCCGACCTCCTCCCCTTTCCTTCTTTCCTCCCATTCTCTTCTACTCTCTCTCTCTCTCTATCTCCACCTTCAGGCCAAGAGGCGACAATCTGCTGTAAATTATCATCTGTAGGTGCCATGCTAAACTTCTCTTCATCTCTCTCACTCACTCCTTCTCAGTCTCCATGTCTCTGTCTCGCTCACACACTTATGCCCAATAGTTTGCTCCTTCCCCTGCCAGCGATGCTCCATTGTCTTTGCTGACGATGCGTGGAAAACTAATTTTCCAGTTGCAGCCCCGTAGTTGTCAGCTTACCATCGCCCCCGTCATAGTTGCAACATCAACCTCTCCCGCCCCTACATGCTTACTATAGCCGCCCCCAACTATTTCTACTCTTGCCTTCAACAATATTTTTTTTTTTTTTGTGCCTTTTTCCTGTGTCGTTTATCTTCTGCACATTTTGATATTCATAATTTGTGGCGTGTGCCCTGACTCCGCCGGAATATACTTGCCTATGCTCTCTCTCTTCCACTCTCCTCAGTCCCTGTTGCTGTCTCTTTCACACACTCCTTGTGTCATGTTGTTAAATTGCACCACGTGTTTTTGATAATGACGACATAATTATGCCCGATCCTGTATGACAGCGCGACGGCTTCCACTAGAATTAAAACTATGCAACGACAATTTTAACAGGGAGACGATGTGATAGAGAAACAGACGGATAAATATACAGAGAGACGGACAGAGAGATAGATACAGAGTGTATGACTGAGATGCATACACTCGGAGAGAGAGTCTGATAGGCGGAAAGAGAAACATACAGACGGACAGATAGACGGACAGACAGACAAGCATACGGACAGACATACGGACAGACAAACGGACAGAAAGACGGACAGACAGACGGGCGGACAGACAGACAGACGGGTAAATAGACGGACATACGGACGAGCAGACAGAAAAACTGTCGGACAGACATAGGGCAGACAGAGAGGCAGACGGACAGACAGACGGACAGACATACCGACAGACACGGATAAATATACGGAAAGACATACGGACAGATAGACGGACACACGGAAAGACATGCGAACAGACAAACGGACAGACAGACGGACGGGCAGGCAGAGAGACAGACGAACATACAGACAGGCGGAAAGACAGACCGAGAGATACACGGACAAACAGACAAACATACGGACAGATACACAGGCGGAAAGACATCCGAACAAACAAACGGACAGATAGACGGATGGGCAGACAGAGAGGCAGACGGACACACAGAAAAACGTACAGACGGACTGGTGGACAGACATATGGACAGGCAGAGAAACAGACGGACAGACATACAGACAGACTGTTGGTCAGACAAACGGGCAGACAGACGAACAGACAGACAGATGGGCAAATAAATGGACAGACAGACACACTGATGGACACACAGAGTGACATATGAAATTAAAGACAATAGGACAGACAGAGAGAAAGTCGAACAGACCGACAGGCACAGACAAAGAGTCAGACAGACATTGATACTAGGATACTGGCAAAGTATTTGCATATATATCTATGCGATATATGTATACTTAATATAATCTACAGTAAATTCTACAACTAAAGATTAAAGATTATTTAAAAACTTTTCCATTAAAATTTTCTGTTAGTTAACAGCGCTGTTAAAGTGCTGTTAACTTTTCTCAGTAAACTTTTTGTTTGAACTCTACAGCAAAAAAAAAAAAAAAAACCCTTTGAAACTAAACTAAACCCGTTTCTAAAAGGGTAACGAGGGGAGGGCGTAGGAGATGGAAGGGAGTACAGGGAGGAGGGGTCGTGTTTCTGTCAGAGACAGATGGAAAGTAGAGGCAAAAAGCAAAAAGAGAGCTGCAAGTAAATAAAAAAAAAAAAAAAAAACAAAGTAAAGAAGCAAAGAAAAACGCTTGCGGTTATTTAGAGCACTAATTTAAATGTCATTAGTAAAGAATTAAAACAAAAGCAGCAACAGCAACAACAACAATAACAATAACAACAACAAAAAGCAATAACAAAGAGAAATAACAACAACAAGAACAAGAACAAAAGGACGTTAACAATGCTAAAGAACTGTCAACGTGCGCTACGCCCCCAGAAGACGCTGGCAAAGTGCAGAACTAGGGCAAAGGCAAAGGTAAGAGCAGAGGCGTGACAGCAGCAGGGGAAATACCAGCGTCAGGGGCGAAGAGAAGAGAGATGAAACAGTAGAAAAAGAAGTAGGTAAAGTTATGCTAAAATGTCACACGACAAAATAAACAAAAGCGAAAACGTATAAAAAACAGAGCAAAATAAAAAGTGTAGTGCAAGAGCAAAAGAGACGAAGCGAGCGAGTGAGAGTCAGTAAGAGTAAGAGAGAGAAAGAGAGAGAAAGAAACGCTGTGAAATCAAAGATTTTTTTTTGTTTTTGGCTTTTCGTTAAAGTTGTGACAGCTCAAAAGGCTTGACAAAATAAAAACCCCGGAAAGGATTTATAATATGTTGAATCAGTCGACAGTCAACAGTCAACAGCATTAGAAACTTGCTCTTCCGTTAGCCTGCCACTGCCACTACTCCTGCAGCTTGCTTTTAATTGCATCTTAAATATAATTTGTCAAAACACAAGGCACAATTTTTGGCCATAGAAAACATTGTTTAATCAACAAACAGCAGCAGCAGCAGCAGGAGTAGCAGCAGCAACAACAGCAACCAGCAAGCAGCGCAGGCAACCAGCAGCCGGCAAGCAAGCAAAAATTCCAACCCCCAAACCCGCCTACAAAATAGCTTTCGGCTTCAGCTTAATGTAGTATTTTAGGCGCCCAAAACGTGCCTTATCATTGCCCGGGGGCGCGCAGCCTGTGGCCTTTCTCACATGACCAGCAAACAGCAGCAGCAGCAGCAGCAGCAACATTAGCTTCGGCTGCTGCTGCCATCGCTGTTGCAGGATGTGAATGTGGTTGTCGACACGTGCCGCATTGCTGCTGCTGCTGATGCTGCTGATGCTGCTTGCTGCTTGCTGGTTGCTCGTTATGTATGTTGCGCACTTTAAGAGCAGCCGCAATCGTTGTCGACCGCAGTCACAGTCACCTGATGCTGTTTTTCTCATGCCAACAATAACTGCTGCTGCTGCTGCTGCTGCTGCTACTGCCACGCCTCCACCCGCAACACTTAAGCAATGAATGAGTTGGGCGTTGTGTTGCTGTTGTTGTTGTTGTTGTTGCTCTTACTGTTGTTTTTGCTGTTATAATATACATATATAAATATAATGCGTAGGTATCTTCAGCTCTAGCTCACACTCTCTCTATCTCTATCTCCCTCTCTCTCTCTCTCTATGTCTCTTTCTCCCTCCCTCACGCTCTAACTCTCTATGTATATGTAATTCGATCCTGCGTGTTTCAGCATAATTTGTTATTTTGGCTATCGCATTATTTTTGCCTGCTGCCAACGCTGCCGCTGCTGCTGCTGCTGCTGCTATTTCTCCTGCTCTGCTCACTGGCTCTCTACCTCCACTTGCTAGGCAATGAGTAAGTATAAGTTTAAGTGTATAAATACACTCACAAAAAAAAAAATAAATGAAAAGAAAATACTTCAAGTTCTTAAACCATAAAAAAAAGCCCGAAAAAAATATTTTCTATTTTTTTTTTATATAACAATTTTTATTTTTAAGTTTGTAAATTTTCAGTAAATGTATAAAATATTCAAAAGAAGGCGTGGCATTGTAATTTACTCGATATACGCTCTATATATGTAATATATGATCGTAGTTCAACTTCTACAGGATATAAACTCCAAGAAGTTGTGTCGAAATTCCAAAGTATAATCTTGATTCTAGCTAAAAGATTTTCAAGTGTATTTATGGTCTGTCCCTCTCTTCACTCCTTCTCTCTTTCTTTCTCTCTCTCTCTCTCTCTCTCTCTCTCTTTCTCTCTCTACATCACACAGCTTGTCGCTTTCATAACTGCTGCCATAGTTGTACTTGGATTACAGCGTAGCGGAACATCTTTTGTCAGCTTCAACATCGGAATCGGCAAAAAACCAAAAAAAAAAAAAAAAAAAAAAATATCGATTACATTCGCTGAAACTTATTGTTCAACTGAGTTGCCTTAACATCAAGAAGAAGCAGATAAAGTGTAGAAGCAGTAGAAGAAGACGATGAAGTTTTGTAGAATACGCAGAAAAAAAAAACAAAAGTTAAGGCAAGTCGAGATACGATTGGAGCCACGAATACATAACCATAAATAAGGGTAATAAAAATGATGCTCAGCTGCTGCTGCTGCTGTTGCTGCTGCTGCGACTTGCTGCAGACTCTAAAAGCAAGAAATAAATTTAGTTTTTGGCGATCGCACAATGTTTCCAAACTCATAACATTAAGTCAGCAGTGACTGTCAAACTGTAGCAATTACTTTTAATGAGCATCCTTTGGATTACATATCCTGCCGTCTTTCTGTTGACATTCATTTAACATTGTTTAACTTTCATTTCCGCAAGTCGCATAACATTGAATCACAAAAGTTGTAGATCAATTATGTTAATTATATATATAATATATATATATATATGGTATATCATAAATATTTATCTGTTCAACTCTTGTCGACATTTGTTCGCAATGTCGCAACGTTCCAGAGTTCTTATTTATCATTACAAAATTGACACATTTTTTTTTCTCTGCCTTGGGCTATTTTAAATTTTATTTAAATCAACTTTTTGCTTAATTTAATATATATATATATATAAAAAAAAATACAATCTTAAGTTTATACAAAAAATGTTATAATCTGAACGCAGGTCAGCAAAAATAAAAAAAATCATTGTATAATATAAAATACTTGTTGAAATTTTGTTAGAAAATATATTTATAATACCTGATATCCAAGGTGTATTCCAAGACATTATAATGACTTTTCATGCCAATCGATAAATATTACAATTTTCAATTTTTCTAGATACCGGGCATTTTATAGTCGCACACAAGCGACTTCATTGCATTTTATTTTTTTTTTTTAATAATTAACTGAAAAAATTTAAAATTTTTTTTTTTTTTTTTTTTTGAAAACGAATAAAAAATTATTCAATTTGATCGCAGTCAAAAATTGGAAGAACAAATGATTTGTTAAACTTTTCGTAAAGCTTAATGCCAAACATTTTAACTGTAACTGCAAAATTGTAACTTTAACTATATAATTGTATATGTATGTGTGTGTGTGTGTTTTCATGTGTTTGTTTGTATGTTTATATATGTAATACATTATATATAATATTCTATCGTATACGATTACTTACGCTTGGATATATGTATGCATAAGTATGCATATGTATGTATGTCTGTATGTATTTATATTACTTACAGTGAGTACTTAACTGTGTAAAGTACTCAAAATATTCTTTCTATTGTTTCATTCTTTTGATGCCCAATCATAATTATCTCTTTGCTCTCTTTCACAGTTGAGCGCACACTCTCGCACAAGCACACGGACACGGACACGCACGCTCAAATGCTAAAAGGCAGCCGCCTGCCAAATGCTCATTTTATTCTTCTTCTTGTTGTTGTTATTATTTCTTACTCTAACTCTAACTCTATCGCTCGCTCACTCACACTTGCACATGCATACAGTCTGCGCTTACACATAATATTTGTTTAGTTTCGCATTGTTTTCTTTGCTGTTGCTGCTGCTGCTGCCGCTGCTGCTGCTGCTGCTGGGCTCTGTCATTGTTTTGGCATACACAAAGCCGAGTGTAAAGCATGTGAAAATATGTCGAAAGCGGAAAGTTATTAAAAACAATATTCGCTGGATAAGCGCAGTCAGGCATGCAAAACGGAATAGCGAATGGCGAAATATGGCAAAAAAAAAAAAAAAACATACATAAAGAAGAAGCAGCAGTATATAGCAGCAGTAGCAACAGCAGTCGGAAAGGAAGCAGCAAAAAAAAATATAAAGGAAAAAAAAAAGAGTCGAAATATTTATTTTTTCTGTTTTTTTTTTTGTTGGATTTGGATTTTGAGATGTGGAGTGGAGTGAGCAATGTGCGACTTATCTTGCATCTTTGCATTAACACTTCGGGTTTCGCTGCTTGCTATTGTTATACACACAACACACACACACACATACATACATACGCATTGCACACAAAATGGCAGCCACTGAGGGGCAGATTCGCTTATCAGATCAACGCAATCGTTGTGAGCGCTGTGACAATGAAAATTTAGCACCTTGAATCATACGAAACTTACACTCACTCTCTCTCTCTCTCTTTTTCGCTCGCTCGCTCTTACATACACACTCTCTCTCTTTCTTTCTTTCGGGCTTTATCGCTTACAACTTTTCAAAGGCATTCGCATTGGTTAACATTTCACGAGTTAAACGCCAAACTTGCTTAGCCGCCTGCTCAAGTGCTGTTGGAGATTTACCCTTGAACATATCGAGACTGGGCAAAAAATAGTGGGGACACCGTCGATATTGTAGGCATGAGATTAACTGCAAGAATATACCATTGAGACGATCCGCAATACAGCTCTCATCCCACTCAAAGTCACGCGGATGCTTCTCGCATTCGTAGAGTAAAAGATTTTTCAAATGATATGCGCTTATCGGATTCCCCGGCAGCTCCAGATGACGGTCACGCAGTGTCTTCAATATGCTCAAACAGCGACGACGGCAGCCACCTTTGAAGAAGCAGCAAGAAGAAAAACAATAAAGAAGAAGTTGCAAATGTAGTTTACCAAGATCAATTGCCAAAAAAAGAAGCAACAAAAAAAAACAAGAAAAAATACAGATCGCCAAAAAGATCTAACTAATGCCGCAGCACATGCATCCTGCTGCTCCCCATTCCACACTCCCCACTCTCTGTATCATTCACTTACCTTGCAATAGACGATTCTCAGCTTCAAAGAAACTCAACACCCAAGCATCACCCTCCATGCTGGCCGCATTATTATTCTTATTCTGCATTATGATGCTCTCCTTGGATAACAGATCAAAGCCTTCCGTTTTTACCTCAGCGACAATATTTGGATGTGGCCATGGTATATGCGGCATTGGCCAATGTGCAGCCGAACGTGGCCAAATACCGGAACATTTAAATGCTGGTGTTATTTGCACCACAAAACGTTCGCGGATGCGTAATTTAACCTCTGTCGTATCGCCAATCATTTTTACCATGTCCCGATAAATACTTTTATCACACGCCTGTGCGACCAATGTCTGAAATCTTGCACGTATCTTACGTGATGATAGATAACCCGATGCTGTTATAAATTCCACCCACAATGACATTGAACGTTTCCGACCATCACTTAATTTCAGTACTGCACAGCCAGGTAAGGTGCCGTCATCCACAAAATTAAAGACTCCCATTTGATTTAGATAGAGAACAATTTCAAATTCATTTGGGGATATTACTTCGACACCTTCGAATCTAAAATTTAAATAGTTTACAGTTATAGTTATAGTAATTACAGTTACAGTTGCTTAGCTTAACGATGATCTATGCAGCTAAAAAAGAAAAAGTATACTTCAACACTTTGGAGTATTACAAATTCCGGTAGCTCTTGACTGTCATCACACTCGATGGCTGTTAACAGGTTAATAATATAGTTATATATATATATATACATATACTCATACATCAGTTGAAACATGCAACGTCATTGCGTCAAGTCATGTTCCTCGAGATCTACAGAATTCGATTGCAACAGCTTTGGGGCATAACGCTGCCTGTCACACTGACAACTGATGCGACCACAAAGTGTATTGCAAGAATTGGAAATAGTTCCGAGCTATGTAATCATATCAAGATTAACTTGTTGTAACTAAATTAATTACTAGTTAGTGATAAACATAATGCGATACAACAACTAGTCAAACTTCTAGTGTTACTATCGATTGTTCATTAAAACTCTTGTAGTTTCTTATAAATGATAACATAGAATCGGGTGAAGGCTTGACAGAAGTAGATAATTCTATGCAATTAACTTGTGAATTTGAAGTTTTGCGAGTGTGAAGATTCTTAAGCTTAGCATAATAACAATGTGATAAAGATTAAACAGTTATTTTCAATAGCTTATTTAGACTGTCGTAGACTTAGAAGCTCCTTGCATAGAAGTAGCAGTTGAATCTAAATAATTTTCTTCGGATTTTTAAGCTATTTATGCATCGAGTAAGTATTTGAAGAAGTAAATGAATTTATATTCTTCATATTTGTATGGGTTTCCTCTGTTAGCGTAGCGTAGTACTGGTTATATTAGAGCTAATAAAGCTACTTTAGATATTTAAAACTATTGTAGTCTTTACTATCGATAACATAGAGACAATAGCTTAAAAAAAAACAGTTGAACAAATGTTATACTGGAGACTTTAAGGATATCCTATATACAGAGGCTTAAGTGTGATGTAGTACCGACTTTTAGCATAATTCCGACAAATGGAGCTACTAGAAATATCGTCATTTTGGAAAATTATTGTAGTTCTTAGTATCGATAACAATCAATTTAGTTAATTTAATAGATAAAACTACTTTATCTTAGGGTCTTGAAGGACTGCCTTTTGCAGAATGTGTGGAATAAAATAGAAATTAATGAAAGCCAAAGCTTGGAAAAAGCAAATTGATCTCTCGGGCAGTTATATGATATAGGAATACGATCTGAAACAAACTTGTCAAAATTTTTAGCCATTACTTAGCTTGAATCCTGAGAGTTTCGATCAGACTGCTAAGTAAGCAAAGGTATCCTGTACACATAATCATAAGCTTATATTACTATCAATACTCTAAAATCTGTGAATTTCTCTCCCTCTTTCTCGCTTTCTCTTTTTCTCTCTTTCTCCTCCGTTAATATTCACCTGCCATTGCATTCAACAAGACTGGAAATGAAGCGTGGCTCCTGTAATTCCACTTCCTTCAATATATCCTGAACAATTTTACATATCTCTCGTATGGCCGTCGCTGTTTTAAAGATGCGCGCCTGGACACGTTCAGCGCAAAATCGATTCATTTGATAGATGATGCGCGTCTGGGCGGCCATCATATCCGGCGGCACCAGCATGTTGACACGTTCTCGTTCTTGTACTTGTACTTGTGCTCGTTATCGTTATCGTTATCGCTATCGATGTTGCTCTCTGATTTTGCTGTCTGACCGTGACCTCAGTGCTGAGATCTCAGCACAAGGTGGAATACCAATTATGTTGCAGCTTTAAAGTTACTTTTGTTTTGTATTTGCCATAAAATCGGAAACGGAATCGAAAGTGGGAGGCAACATACACAGACACACAGACAGACAGACAGACAGACAGACAGAGGCACAAACAAAGAAGAAGGCACAAGACACAAGACACAAGGCACAACACAAAGGGACAATTCAATTGTGAGTTACGTTGACAGGCCGTGTGTGGCAACAATGGGCCGCAAGTGGAGCACAACAATTTTTTTTTTTCGTTTTTTATTTTTTTTTGTTTTTTTTTTTGTTGTTTTGTTTTTTTTTTTTAGTGTGTTGAATTTGGAATTGCAAGAATCGCGTATCTGGCGGAATATATAGCTGATATCTGTTGCTGCTGTTGTTGATGTTGCTGATGTTGTTGATGTTGCTGCATTGGCTGTGCAAAATTATTTTGGCGGATTTTTGTGTAGCTAACGATATGCGTTATGCGTGTTTTGCGGCGTTATGCGAGTTGGAGTCGCGTTGTCTTCTCTTGTCGTGCCTTGTCGAATGCCTAGCAACGATTCCAAAACAGCAACGTTACCGATTCATATGAAAAGATACGCAACGCAATGCTGTCGACGTCGTCGTTGTCGTTGTCGTTGTCGTCGCAGTTGTTTGTTGTTGCTGCCGTTTGCTGTTTTGCTGTTTTTGTTGTATTCGTGGTCGTCCGTTGTCGTCGTCAGCAGCGTTGTAAATCTCGCGGATATTTACAGCTTTGGCAGATAAAGCGCTCGGCTAAACACAAACACACACACACACACACACACACAAAGAGACAGCAGCGCACACACAGAGACAGTTTCGCGGGTAGAAAAAAAAAAATGCAACTCGTTGTTGCATATTGTGTGTCTGTGTGTGTGAGAGAGTGTATGGAGCTTGCCGCCATCTCAACTTGCATGGAATGTGCGATTACACCCACAAATGCAAGTACAAATATATAAATGCAGCAGATACAGATACAGATGCAGATGCAGCTAAAGATACATCAACATACAGATACAGCTACAGCTTCAGATACAGCTTATTGTAGATACAAAAGATGCAAATGCAGATACATTTATGCTGCAGCTTATAGCTACAGATACAGATACAGATACTATAGATACAGCTACAGCTACAGATACAGATGCAACTGTCAAAGTGTCACGTGACAGCAGCCGTGCCATTGTCTCTGGAGTCTCGTGCCAAGCAACATACATAACTAAATGCCATAAAAACAGCCAAAAAAAATCAATGTGAGAGTCTAAATATACTGAGAGTATCTTAACATCTCTCAGCAGCTCAGCATCTGCTTGCTTATCTGTTATCTACAAAAAAAAAAAAAAAAAACAAAAACAATTGAAAATTGAGCAAAAATTATTTGTTCGTTGCTAAAATGCAAAAGAAACAAAGAAACTGAACGCTTGCAGCCAATGTGAAAGTATCTTGCGGCTACATTTTATCTCTCAAGCACTGTGTATCTGTGTCTTTCCCTCTCTCTCTCTCTCTCTCCCTCTCACTTCACAGTATGTGTATCTACGACGTATCTATGTGAGCGAGCTATGGCATTGGCTGAATGGCAGCGCATACCTTAGCTCCGCCCCAGCAGCAAAAACAAATAAACAAAGGCACAAAGAGAGAGAGAGAGAGAGAGAAAGAGCGCACACAAGAGAGCAAGCAAAAGTAACATTGTGCAGTGTATAGTGTGTAGTGTGGGGGTGGGGGGGGATAAATGCGACGCATACGCGTTAAGCCGTCGGCCTGTCATACCGTCGGCCAGACGCTGTCATGCAGCGGCGCGCTCTTTGATGTCACTTGCGCTCTCGCTCTCGCTCTTACTCGCATACACTTGCACACGTGCTCTGACTCGCTCTGGCAGTGTAAGTCGCTCGCTCTCTCTCTCTCTCTCGCTCTTGCTCTGACTCTTTAAATGTGTTTGTGCTTCTATGTGTGTGTGTGTGTGTGTGTGTGTAAATTTAATTTGTTAAATACATTTTGTGCCAGACGCCGTCGTACACGAATTGTGTGCAATAATTTATCTGAAATGTGCACTCATTTAGCAACGAGCAACCCTCGTCCAATGACAACAGCAACAGCAACAACAGCAACAATAACAACGACGACGACGATATCTTTATATCTCATGGATACACGAACACACAAAAGTTTTACATTTCACAGATACTCTCGCAGCACATGCAGCACAACCAACAACCAACAGACAACAACAACAACAATAATAACAACAGCAACAACTACAACGACATCCACAGATATAGCTACAGCTACAACTACAAAAATACAGATACATTCATAAATATGTCGCCTGGATTAATGTGCCAGTTGGCAATTTTTGACAGCGTTGTTCCAACCAAACGACCGCCGTCTCTACAACCCCAACCACTTTCCCCTCTCTCTCTCTCTCTCTCTCTCTCTCTCTCTCTCTCTCTATACTTCCTACTCCTGCCACAGTGTCGCAAATCCTTGCTTGCTGCCCAACCTATAGCTATGTATCCCATGTGACTGACTGCAGGTATAAGACATAATATAATATTAACATAAATACATTTTTCTTATACTTTGTAGAACTTCCTCTATAAACTTAAAAAAAAAATAAAATAAATAAAAAGCAACTAAAGTTAGTATATGTATTAGCAGCAGATGTGAAACGTACATTAAATTAAAGACAAGACAAGACAAACAGCTGACATGAACATAGATCAAAGCATTCGTCAAATTTGTTTTGTTTCTTTCAATTAGATAAAATTCCACTTCATTTGGCACTAATTCAAAACGATGGCGAACATAAACAGAAGACGCTAAGAACATAAAACAAGCAATTAGATAAGACAAAGACAACAAGCACAACAACAACAACAACAAATAAACAGAATAATATTATGTTGTTTGTTTATATTTATTTTTAAACAACAAAAAAGAAATAAAAAAGAATTAATTTAACTTCCGCAAAAAAAAAAAAAAAAAAAACTTTACGTCAATTTGAAAATCGTTTTTATGACGTGATTTAAAAATGTTTTGACAATATTTTTATTTAAAATATTTTATATAGCAATTTAAAAATAAACAAAAATAAATAAGAAATATAAACAAAAAAGTTATAAAATTATAATAAAAAAATATATAAGAATATTAATAAAAAATATATAAATAATATTAAATATAATAATTCTTAATTTTTATTCATTTCTTTTTATTTTTTAGATTTCCTATTTATTAATTTTTTTAAAAAATATTTTTGTGAATTATTTTTAATTTTTAATTATTAATATTTTATTTAATAATTTATATAAATATCTTTTATTATTTATTTTTAATATAAATATTTTTTAATATTTATTTTTTAATATAAAAATTTTTCACTATTTTTTTTTTCAATATAGTAAATATTTTTTAGGTTTATTTTTAAATGTTTTTATGTAAATATATTTTTTTTTATTTAAATTTCTTAATATATTAATTTTTTATTATTAACATTTTATTTTATTTATTAATATTATTTTTTTTTTAAACATTCAACTTTGCAATGAAGAACTTTAAATACTTGAAATGAGACTAAATATTGGAATAAAATTTCTTGCTGATGTAGTATATGCTGTGCTGGCTGTGATATATGCGTATCAATTGAATCAATTTTTTAATTTTTAGAAGCTGGCGTGAGGGCGGGTGGTGAAGTGTAGATTAGTGAAGGATCGGTACCAGGTGTAAGATATATTTTTTTCTCTATTGTTTTCTTCTTTTTTTTTTTTTTGTTTTTTTTTGTTCTTTTGAACGGCATTTGGTTGATTTTTTTTTTTTTAGCGCAGCAGAGGGATTTCCACAGACTGAAGCGGCGATGTTACCAGATAGGCGCATATCTGCATAAATTTGAAACAAAGGGCGACAGAGAAAGACGGACAGGCAGTGAGACACTGAGACAGATAGACGTACGGACGGACACGCGGAGGCAACACAGAAAAAAAAAAGGCACAAAGAGAGGCAAATGGTAAAAAGTGGAAACAAACATGTACTGCTATGAAATGTGTCTCTCTCTCTCTCTCTCTGTGTGGTGTGTGTGTGTGTTTGTTGTGTGTGTGTGACTGTTTGTGTATATTTTTCCCGTATTTATATATCTCTTAGATCTTGAAGAAATTTGAATATAATTTATGTGCAATCGTCGCGTTTTTCGGTTGGTTTATTTGCTTGCGCTGCTCGCTCCCCCCAACCCCTGTCACTGCCCCTGCTCCCCATACCTTACCGCTCACACAATTCTTCGAGCCACGATCCCTGTTGTACCGGTGATACCGCAATACCCGGCCCGGTCCCGGACCCAGACCCAGACCCAGACCGGGCAGGGCCGGGCCGGGCCGTGTTGGGTTCAGTTAGCTACGATCCGAAATGAAGAACGATCCATCCATCTAAACGTTTGTCACTTGCTGCGTTGTCGTCGCAACGTTTGTCTTTTTGCTGCTACGTCAGCTCTGCTCCTTCGTCTCTCTTTTGTCTTAGCAAGTTCATGTTGTTGTTGTCGCTTGCTGCTGCTGTTGCTATTGTTTTTACTTTACTCGTTGTTGTTGTTGTTGCTGTTAAAAAGCGTCACAGACAGCGTCGTCGCCCGCTCTGTTGTCCATTGAACATCAACGCAGTCGTTTATCTTCTAGATATATCAGTCTGTTCGCTTGAGAGACACAGCTAAGCACAATTTCTCAACTTCTCAACTGGTCAACTTGGCAACTGGACAACTGGGCAACTGGTCAACTGGGCAACTGGTCAACTGGAGAATTGCTTCAAGTTTCTATGGAAAAGAACAATCAACATTATTTCACATGCATCTACATAAGAATACTTTACGTATATATAATATATATATATATGTTCATATCTACATACATATAGTATAAACATATATGAACCGTAAGTCTGTCTCGAAAATTTATGCTTTCAAAGCTCTAAAATATAAAGTCACATTTAGCATTATAAGTTTTCAGCATAGAAAGTTGAAGAATTGTTCATATTAATTATAAATATTATTTTAATTATAAATTATTTAAATTGTAAATTACTGTATTATTAATTTATTTGAATTATTTGAATTAAAAATTATTTTAATTATATATTTTTTAAATTATACATTTTTCAATTTAAAAATTAATTTAATTATAAATTATTTCAATTATAAATTATTTAAATTATAAATTTTTCAATTTATAAATTATTTCAATTATAAATTATGTTCATTATAAATTTCAATTAAAAATTAATTTATTAATTATAAAATACTTTAGTTACAAATTTTTTTTATTATTAATTTTATTTTAATTATAAATTATTTAAATTATAAATTTTTAAAATTATAAATTATTTAAATTAAAAATTATTTTATTTATAAATTATTTTAATTATACATTTTTTAAATTGTAAATTATATAAATTATAAATAATTTCAATATTACATTATTTATTATTTTTAATTATAAATTTAATTAAAATAATAAATTAAATTACACATAATTTAATATGTAAATTAATATTTTAATTATACAATTTATAATATTACATTATTTAAATTGACATGTTTCTGTGTTTTTTTTTTTTGTATTATTTATTATTATTCAAGACTTTTGTTACTCTTCTTAAGTGCTAACGCTTGTAAATACTTCTCTCTCTCTCTCACTCTCTCTTTCTATCTCTCACTATCTCGCACAGTTGTTCTGCACTGGAAATGCAAAATAAAAAAAAGAAGCAAACGCTAAGCGGATTTGCATTCACGTTCAAAGCCATTAAACTCGTTTATTGTTGCTGTTGCTGTTGCATGTGTTGTTCTTAGTGCTGCTGTTGCTGCTGCAGCTGCTGTTGTTGTTGTTCTTGTAACACTCGACACGTAAATGCTGTGAACATCAATGAGAGGAAGCAAAGGAACAAAAACAAAAAAACAAAAACAAAAATAAAAAATAAAAATAAAAAAGAGAGCAAAAGAAAAACATTCATAAGCCTTTGCGCTTTTTGCTTAAGTACAGGTGACATTTGACTACTTTATTGAATTATGACAGCGAACAAATCAGCGACACGAATCCTCCAACAGTATCCAAGAGTATCCTCAGGCATCAAGCATCAAGCATCAAAGCACATGTGTGCAAGGTAACATTTTGCAGCCACATTTCGCATCCACATTCACATCCTCTTGCTGTAGATTGAGTGGCCCCCAAAGTGTTCAATCAGTTTTTTTTTTCTGCTTTTCTTGCTGTTGTTGTTGTTGTTGTTATGGATCTTAAGTTTGTCTGGGCGCGGGTTCTGTCTCTATCGATGTTGATGTTGATGCTGATGTTTTGTTGTCGTTGTCGTTGTCATTGCCTCTATCTCTGCCTCTCCCTTTCTCGCTCTCGTTCTGCTTAACTTGCCTCTCTCTCTCTCTCTTTCTCTATCACAACAACTACTCAATCTTCAGTCTACAGTGGCTCATTACGCTTGCGTCGCGTTACGCCTATAGCCATGAGAAGACAAAGATAGATAGAGATAGAGAGAAAGAGAGAGAGCGGGAACTTGGAACGTCACATAACGTACATACTACATACATATGTTTCGCGATCCTCTGTTTGGAATACTAATTACCATTGTCTACACCCAACGTAGTGTTGCACTGCTGCTGTTCATTCCACACTGCCGCACTGCCACGCCACAGCGATCACTTCGATCACATTGCTCGCTGCTCGCTGCCCTCTTAACTTACGATCAGTGACGACAAGTGCACGCTAATCACGCAATGTTCGCCCGGATTTGGGCCCAAGTCTTGATTCTCGAAGCAAGGGCTTGAGTATGGGCCTGGGCTTGGGCATAGGCCTGGGCCTGGGTCTGGGTCTGGGCCTGCCTGTCATTTTGCTTAACGTTAATTTTCAATAATATCATAATTTATCGTTACAGACCTCTATATAATATTATTTACCTTCAACTACTTCTCACTCTCTCTCTTTCTCTCTCTACATCTATCTATCTCTGTCTCTATGTGGTATATCACTCGCATTTGGCATTCTCATTTCAGACACGTACTCGAAAATCGATCTCAATTTCGTAGTTCAGATATCACGCGCACATACACACTGAAGTCCAAAGATGTTGATGTCGATGTCGACCCTTTCCAGGCATGGGCACGCCACGTTCCACATAGTCCAGTCTGAGTCGCAGTCTCAGTCTCAGTCTCAGTTAACAGTCAACAGTCGGCAGTCAGCAGCAATCCCATTCCCATTCCCATTCCTGTTTCCATTCCAAATTCTCATTCCCATTTCCCGTTCCCATTGTATATACTTATATGGCCAATATATATGAGCTGGCCAAGTCGTCGGCGGCCCTTTTCAAGCTACGCGATGATCACGTTGACATTTCGTTTCGCGAGATTGCGGGCGAAGTGTTGTACCGGGCACTGAGATTCCCTCTGAGATTCGTATTGCTTAGGCAACGACAAAGTCAGGGGGGCTACGGGGAGCTACATATGTATATGTACTGTAAGGCAACTCATGATCGGTAACGGGGATAGCAATGCTTGAAATGGACAAAGAGAGATAGAGAGAGAGAGAGAGAGAGAAGCGAGAGAGAGATAGAGAGAGAGAGAGAAAGAGTGAGGGGTATGGAGTATGGGGAAGATACGAATAGGGCTGTTGACATGTCGCTGCTTGTGATTGATTTAGGGCTCGTTGGCTGCTTTTTGTTTTCCGCTGAAGCGCAGCCGTTTGAACCCATTGTTTTTAACCAAAAATGGGCGTACGATTGTCACAAAAGAAGACGACAACATCAACAACAAAAACAACAACAACAATATACATCAACAACAGGAATATCAAGCACAACAAGAAACGATCACAATAGCTATAACAGTTACCTGTACAGCAAATGACTTGAAAATTGAGTTTGGCTTTTGATTTCAACAATTTCAAATATTAATTGATAGCTTAAGATTAGTTTGTAATCGTTTTAAATTCCAAAGTCTATATATAACATATATTTATATATTTTTTGTAATTTTAATAGAATTTAATTCTTCTACAAATTGTCTTTTTTTTAGATTTCATATACAATAATCTCTACCTTTATGCATAGCTATGAAATATATATAAATATTAAGGAAATTATATTGCTAAAATTTTCAAATAATTGAAGAATTTACAGTGAATCTAGTACGTCGACTTTAACATACAGTATCGAAAATTCCCTTTAAATAAATTTATGAATTAAAATTTTAGAAATTATAAATATATTATAGAATTTACAGCTTATATATAATAATGTTTCCTTCCAGTCTGCACAACAAGTCCGGTATGAGATAATATCATTTAATCTATCCAAAGATTAAGGGTTAAGGTTAATACAACTGTCCCAAAATACTGAGGAATTACATTTTTTTTTAAGTGCGGCTTGGATGACTCTTTAAACAATGTTTCAGAAATTAATTAACTACCAAGCGGACCTATAATTGCCCCACTGTCGCTCAGTCGACTGCTCTGCTCCATGGAATAGTGGAGGGAAATAGTTATCAAAATAGTCTTCGCCGGGAAAGCTGAGACTACGCGCTAGACGCTTGAGCTGGACTTGCGTCCACCAATTTTTATTTTATTTTGTTTTTGTGTGATTTAGTATCTTTATTATAAATGTTTTGAATGTAATTATATAATTATAATTATATGTGTTGTGAAGAGGTTCTCTGGCAAAAAAGAGAAAAAAATATATATCACGATTGTTATTGTTGCTATTTTCCAGTGCACATGGAATACAAAAGTTCGCGTACATGCAAAACCACACGATAAAAAGGTTTCCAGCGCGGAACAAACATTACATATGTCACTCTCTTTTTTCATTCCTTATCTACATATTATATCCGTCATAGCTTTGCCATTGTCTCTCACAAATTTTGTTGTTCCTGCGTATGCAAGCTCAGCTGACTACCGTCCCGCTGCAGCTCAGCTGTGCAACCAGATCAGCTGAGCTCTTACATACTGAACACTATCCCATACTGAGTAAACTACCAATAGGATACCGCCCCGCTGCTTGAAAGTAACTTTCCGCTGCTTCTTCATAATTCTCTAAAAAATTTTTCATTTTGTCATCCTGACTATGGTCTTACTATTGATTTTCCTAATTTAACCAAACCAACCATGTTTATTTGTCTAGATCTTTTCAGACCATTTTATACCCAATATCGCATAATTATTTTTCCCCTGTCTCCTCTTGTTTCATAACTACTAAATTCTATCTCCCAAATCAAAGTCTTTTTGGTTTCATTAACAAATGGGAATTTCTTAGTTACGTATTATAAAAGTACAGTAATAAAATGTTTTATTTTATTATAGAATTTACAGGGTATGCATATATACAAGAGTTTCATATCAACTTGAACTTGATTTCTTGCACTCTGATTGCCAATAGTTTCCATAGTGCTAAGGGCCTTACGATTTGGGCATTTCCCTTTACCTGCAATTACAAACAGCTTTTCAAGTTGAATGGTAGCCACAAAACTGCAATTGCTTAACGTTTGCCTTAACGTAAAACAGAGAGACAGAGACAGCAATAGAGAGAGAGAAAGAGAGAGAGGCATAGACAGTGAGTCGTTGGTGCTGCCTTGCGGCGCTTGTGGCTGACCGTATTAAATTAATATTTGCTTTTTGTCAAAAGCCTATAATCAAGCACACTGGCGATGACAGGCTAAGAGGCTCTAATTACAGCTTGTTACCCTGATGTACTGGCCACACAGGTCGTGGCTCACTTGGCTCGCGTTTTCCGCGTTTTACTTACGTTCGCGTACGTTTACGTTTACGTTTTTTTTTTTTCTGTTGTATTTTTTCGCATTCTCGTTTTCGCGTTTCAACGTTTCACGGCTCACGCAAGCAACGATCCTCCAGCAACTGGTTGTGTGTGTTTGGCTGTTCGACTGTTTGGCTGCTTGCTTGGTTACCTTGTTACCTTGTTGCCTCTGTTTATACGCCCCTTTGCCTGCTCTACATTGCTCTCTGCTCTTTCCGCTGCTCTGACCCCCTTGTTCAACTTCTTGCCGCTTATGCTAAGTGGCAAGCGCCGACGCGACGCGACGCGACGTCATGTCAGCAGCTAAAGCTGAACAACAGCAACAGCAACAGCAACAGCAACAGCAGCAGCAGCAGCTCATCTCCAACAATTTTAATGCAATCCGCTTTTGCTTTCTAACCCACCGAACCCTTCCCTGCCCCCTTTGTGTCCATCACTGCTGACAACTGCCACAATACTGCAGTTTGATTGAAGTCAGCAAATTAAAATGGCCAAAGCCATGAGTTAAAGCCATGCGCACTCCATGGGCCTCAGTGACTCTGTGTCTGGCTGACTGGCAATGCAATTCTCACGATTTGGCAGACTTGCGCGTCATTTGTTCATCATTTGTGTTCTCCAGAGTCTCATCATCAACTTGTAAGCTGTTCATTTGGATTGCTGCAACACACACACACACACACATACACACATACACAGAGAGAGAGAGAGAGTGAAAGATACAGATAGAGTTTTAGTGTATCTCAGTTTTTTAACTGAAAAAATTTAAATTCAAGTCTTGATCAAATTAACCATTTAAATAAAACATTTGTTTTGATTTTCGCTTAAGCGACGAGCAAGATGATGAGGAAGGAAGCAACAACAGCAGCAGCAGGAGTAGCAGGACGTATAGTATGTAGCTCAGATACTGATGCCGGTTGACAGCTGTAGGCACAAATCTTGTTCTTGGTAGCTGATTTGCTTAAACTCTCGGCAACAGCATAATGAACAGACACATGATGAAAACAATTAAGAAATCTGTAGTCGAGTTTGCTCAACTTTCGGATACCTGGTAAACATTCAAAATTACAGAACTTCCGAACATTTATTATACGATCTGCAAAAAATTATCACTGATTGTGCACATATGTAAGTCTATATTATAAGTAATCTCTGAGATTCAGATGTTCAAATACATGTCTGAATAGACTCGACTGCTGATGCTGAGCAGGAATACATATATAGACTGTACGGGAGGCGTCCCGTCTTTATATCCGTTACATACATTTGTTGTCAACAAAATGTCATTATAGCCTCTGCAACATATGGGCTACCGGGTATAATAATAATGATGATCATATATGTAGATCACAGTGTAATTATTGATCAATTATTTAATTGTAGTTTATATTCTATATATTGAAATATACTACACTGTGTGTTTCAGCTAGAAGAAGCAGCTTTAAGTGATAACTTAAGAAAATTATTTCAAACAATTTTCATGAAATATTTTTTGCATCCTACCGAGCTACCGGGTATAATAATAATGATGATCATATATATGTATATATATATGTAGATCTCAGATGAAATTATTGATCAATTATTTAATTGCAATTTATATTAAATGTGAAAAATATTCAAGACTATCAGTAAGCAAAAGCAGCATTAAGTGATAATTTGAGAAAATCATTTCGAAAAATTTCAATAAAATATTTTTGTTTTTTTTTTTGTTTTTGTATTTGTGTTTAACAAATTGTGTGTTCAAAATGTGATTATGAGATGTTCATAAAAATTTGCTTCTGGCCCCATTAAATGAATATAAATTGCATCAAATTCATTAAGTCACGAACTCGAACAGCAACAACAACAAGAAGCAGACGAACTGGCTAACAAATTGGCCCCAACTGCCGCTGCTGCTGCTGCTGTTGCTGTTGATGATATGTCAATGGACAGGCGACAGCTTTTTGAGTTGTGGGCGGGGCGGGTTGAAAGTCAAGCGGATAAAAAGGGGTAAATATCATTTATAAATTGTTCTTTAATTTGTGTGGGAAGCAACGCATCAATGATATATTCAATCTCTCTCTCGCTCTCTCTCTCTCACTCGTTCGCTCTTTCTTCAACAGTTTACTCTTTGTTTTAGTTACTTTGACCAAAATAACAAATCAAATATTAACAAAAAAAAAAAATTAACAAGAGAAAAAATTAAAAACAAAATTAAATAAAAGAAAAATATATATAAACACAAGCAAAATTCAAAAGCGGCCGCAAACAACAACAAATAATAAATTTCGGAGCATATTAATATGCAAATCAAATCCAATAAACAACAACTCATTAAAAGCGCAACTAACCGGCTAACGACCCGATCTCACATTTTTTTTGGCTTCAATCTTTTTTTTGGTCAATTGGCCATAAAAAAAAGCGAAACAGAGCGAGATAACAAGATTCGCCATGGCGAGCTAGTGATATGATGATGAAGCGAGAGATGCCCCGAGTTAGCGCCCACATTGTCGTCATAGGCGACATAGACAACGGAAACCACGTGACATGCTACGTATTGAACAGGTGCAATGCTGCCTCCACAAAAAAATACACTGAAAGAAATTTGCATCAAATGCTTGTTATACCTTGGTAGCCCAGAGGTTAAGATGTTCAGCAAATGTATGTAACGTCTATAAGCACAGGAGACAGATCCCATAATTATATATTCTTGATTAGTATCAACGTCCGTAGATACATTGAAACACTTGGATTTCGGAAACTAATAGAGTTATGATTCTGAAATTTTTGCAAAGCGTTTTAATAGCTGCAAGCTTTTCAAGTTTATTTTGGATTTTCGCTATGCTCTACCACCGCCTTCAAAAATCGATCATAGTCCTAAAAACCACTACATTCCAGGGACAATTTAAAAGTTAAACGTGGCACACTAACATTATAGTCACTGTCTGGTAAAAATTTGTTCCAAAACGAATCGAATAATAGAGAAATAATGCGATGTTCAATGAGTACCGGGTACCACACAATCGAGCACTCTCGACTGTAGCTTTTTTTTACTTATTAAATCTGATAACTTATAAACATAAATTATCATTTAACAAAGTAAATAAATTAAAATCTTTACATTACACACAGTAATAAAATATAAATTCTTGTTTCGTGCAGAAATTTCGAATTATATAAATCAATGGGATTAAAGTGCAAAAAAAAAAAGTATTGTAAAAGTGAAGAGAGAAGAATTAACTGCAAGAGAAATACAACAAGTAAAGCTATAAACACTGCTAGACGACATAAAGAATACTCTATATTATACAAATTTGAATATTTGCATATAATATTCAAATAAGATTTTTATGTCTCAATTCTACAAGTAATTCATTTTAATTTTAGAGTATCCGAAAAATACAAGTAAATGCATGAAAATGAATTAAATAATTTAATTTATGAATGACATAAAATTTAATTTGACTTTTATGTCTGTTGTTGCTTCAAAAAAAAAAAAAAAAAAAAAAAAAAAAAGAAACTCACACGTGATCTAAATCCTGTATGCGCGACATCGATTGTTGATCGTTGATCGTCGAATGTTATTATTTGTACTGTTTTGTTTGGGAACCATCCCCCGGGTCCAAGTCTGACTCAAAGTGGGCCGCCCCTGCCAGAGCTGCTTATGGTTAAGGAATTGCCAATAATTTTGCGACAATTGTTATAAAGTTTTATTGGGTTTGTTAACTGTCTGCGATATTTCTTTTAATGTCACATTAAAATGCATAACGTGTCGACAAAAGCCTCGACTGTCTGTCTCCGTTGACATTCTCAATAGTTGTGCTGTCCATAATGTTAACATCAACAACTTCTAGATATCGACCACAAATATATATTTATATACATATATGAATATATCGTTTGTTTTGAAATTGACACACGACACCACATGATAAAACATCAAAGTAGCGCCAAGACTTAGATGCAGACTCAAACCCGGACTCAATGCTAAAATCGATTTCAGATAATGCTTTAAATTAGAATTTACATTATAATATTGTAACAGACTGAAAGATTAAGTTGTCGATATGTACGTGAGAATACTGCTTATTATAAATAAAAAATTGATAGTACTGACAAGCCTTTCGAATCGAATTTAAACTTATATCTAAATTCAATTCTATAAACAAATCACGCAAAGAAATATAATACACTATAATAATATTAAATTATGTTATTAATATGTTAAAAGTTGACAGCAGCGAAAAATGTTAACAAACTTGCAATGTTCAAAATTTCTCTGTAAAAATGTTTATAAAATACTTTTGTACAGCTGTTAAAACTCTGCTGGAATTTCGCGAGAAAAATATGAAAACTCAATTGAAATTTGTTTAAAAAAAAACTGAGGTTTTTTATTGACTAAACTCACAAGAAAGGCAAAAAACACAAATAAATAATTAAAACAAAAAAAATATATAAGAAAATGATTTCAATTTCATTTCTTGAACTTAACTAAATACTTTAGCTAATTTTATTTGCCGCTTGGCAAAAATATTTGCAATCTATGACAAAAAAAAAAAAAAAAATAGTTATACTTAGTTTACTTAGGCGCTGTGTTTATATAATTAATATGTAATTATTAGTTTTGTTTTTTGTTTGTATTTTGTATTTTTTTTTGTTTTTTTTTTTTTTGTTTTCTTTTGTGCGTAGTAAGTAAGTAAAGATCTTGTAGAGGTACAAAGTACATAGTACACGGTACATGGTTACTACATATGAAGGTATTAAATAATTATAATTCATAGATAGATCTACACTACATACATACATACATACATACATACATATATACATACATACATATACATACATATATTATGTTATGCTGTATGTTGTTTTTTTTTTTGTATGTTTTATGTTAATGTTGTGTATCAATTAAATATAGGAAACTCTTGAAGCGGCGTATACTTTTCGAAAGCACCTAAGAACTAATATTATAATCTAATGAAATATCAAATAGTATTTGGGTTAAAATTTCCGAATTACTTCCACACTGAGCGATATATATCCCCATTTATCGCTACTACACAAAACTTTCCCCCGTTTCATCACCCACCCTTTCATCAAACCCTCCCTACCCCTCGTATAATTGTATTTGTAAATTGGCCACATTATGTAGCTTTTGTTTTTAGCTCGTTTCCGTAAGTAAACAAAATAAATTATAAAAACAAAATTTCATACAAAAAAAAAGACTAAAAAGAGAATCTTTTTTTTTCTCTCTTTCTCTTTCGAATTCTCTCAATTTCATTTTTTCTCTTTTTATATCTGTCTGTATGTCTGTCTGTCTATCTGTCTGTCTGTCTCTACTTGCTTAGGCACCCTACAATTCCTCCAGGCAACGCACGTTGGTCAACATTATGCGCGTGAGGCGCCACACTTGTTTGGCAGCATTCTCGAGTGCACCCGGCGATTTGCCCTTAAAGAGATCCATATTGGGCAGGAAATAATGCGGACAGCGACGGCATTGCAGGCATGAGATCAACTGCAAGAATATGCCATTGATGCGATCCGCAATGCAATTCTCCTCCCACTCCATTTCCCTTGGATGTTTTTCACATTCGTAGAGCAGCAACGTTTTCAGATGATACGATGTTACAGGATTGCCCGGCAGGTCCAAATGGCGATCGCGTAATGTCTTCAGTATGCTAAGGCAACGACGGCGACTAGCACCTGCAAACAGAGTTAATTTATTTTTAACGATTTCATAAAAAATATAGAATCTTTCAAGGGAAACTTTCATTGAATATAAAATATATTATCTTAAGGTTAATATAGTATACAAAACTTTCCCTCTATCTTTAGAAATTCCAAAAACATTTAAAATTATTGTCAGATATAAAATCTCATTCCAAATCATAATATACACATTCTATAATTTCCCAATATGTTTTCAATTATTATTTTGGACATTGATTAATTTAAATTATTACCGATTACTCAATTCTAATGGCACTCAAGTGTCCAAAGAGTTTGAAAGTAACTATATGAAATACATACATTTATATATATGCATATATATATAAAGATTTCTGAGTATTCATGCAATTTGATAAGTTAATTGTTATGCAGTCTGATTAATCAGTCATTTATACGTTTTTTTGTCTTTAATTCGTTGCTAATTGAGACTATATAGCAATTTTGTATATACAATATTTTTATATCAATTGAAACCTTCCTCAAGAACAGTTCAAGGTGTTAACAATAAGAATTCTTATGATCGGTAACTAGGCCTCGGACGTAGTTTTGATTGATCAACCTATGAGTACGTCAGCAGGCACATAAATCATGGACATGGAGTGTCAGGTTAGCTAATCTCGACCAGCTCCGATAATCATACCAAGAAATTTATTTCTACCGAGTGACAAGAGAATAATAGCGATACGTAGGCTGAGTAATACATCAAAGATCAGAAGAAATAATTTTCAAACAAGTTAAGGACTTAAAATAAGATTGATCCTTCAAAACTTATGTTCTGAGCATAATCTAGAATATTCCGTAAAGATCGAAGTATACGTCATTATTCCAAAACCTTATATGGAATTCTATTAAAAACAGGAGCAAGCAATTATTTAAACAATTTTATAAAAAATATTTTCATGTTCGAAGACAAATAGACATGATTATCATGATTGTGAAAGAATCTGTTATCTATTTTCTATAATCTGTAATTTGTAATCTGTTAACTGATATTTGATATCCTACATATACATATGTATATATACATATACATATACATATACATATACATATACATATACATATACATATACATATACATATACATATACATCTACATATTGTAATGGATATAACAGACTCTTCGACTGTTAGTCAATCGATGCTGGCAGCTAAATTATTATGCGCCAGCGCATTAAATTAAATGTCAAGTCGTCGATCGACAAAGATCGAATCAGATTTGAAGACATTTTGCTAAAGAGTGAATGAGACAGTGAAAGAGTGAGAGAGAAAGACAACGATGACAACGAGACACACGAGCGCTGTGAGAGCTTTGCGATTTGAATTTGATTTTGATTTCGATTCCGATTTGGTTTTTTTGGGTTTTGGTTTTTTTTTTTTTTAAATATTTTTAGTTTAAAGATTGAAGATTGAGTTTAATTTTATTTTTTCTCCCCATATTCACTTTGTCGTCTCTGGTGGTTTTTGGGTTTTTCATTTCATTTCATTGTTGTTGTTGTTGTTGTCTTTGTTTTTATTTTAGTATGTATTTTTGGCGGGGGGCTTCTTACTTACTACGCGCCGTTGTTTTATTTATTTGTTGACTTTATCTAATCGCCGAGATTTAAAATATTTATAAAATCGTTTAGAAATTTATTTATGGCTCAGGCATTGGGCATTGTTGATATCTACTACAGCAACGGACTCGAAACCCGTTTTTTTTTTCTGTTTTTTTTTCTGTTTTTTTTTTTTTTTTTTTTTTTTGACTAACCGTCTGACTAACAGGCTACCTTATACCTTATAGCTATGACTGGCTACTCTGACTCTGACTGCGACAGCGACTATGGCTGTGACTGTGACTGTGACTGCTGCGACTGCGTTTATCTGCCACAGATCAGCGTGGATTTGTACGCGTGGGGCGAGACGTGAAAACGTAAAGACCGACCTCATGTAAGCGTAGTGAGAGACGGATCGGGTAAAAGGTAATAAGTACTAGGCAATCTGTAATCCAATAGTTGATTTCAGTTCAGTTCAGTTGAAGTTGTTCAGTTAAGTTTTAAGTTTGTTCAGTCAGCACACCAATTGTCGCCCTGAACAGATTTATGATCGCTGCCAACCATACATAGTACATACATAATATGTATAGGTGTCTAGCCAAGACGGACCGTACGTACATAGCTCATTCCTTATCTTACTCCCGATAAACGATGGATGATGTGTATGAATGGGATGGGATCGAACAGTAAAAAAAAGGTGCTCAAAACCAAAAAAAAAAAAAAAACTAAATCGCTCGATCGACATGTTGTATATATCGATTGTGAATTGATTAGGAAATTGTTATTGAATTTTTAACAAAAAAAAAAAAAAAAAAAAAAACAAAGACAATAGATTCTTCCACTTGCTGCTTAAATTATACAATAATGCGAAATACGAAGTATAGAAAATGTCAAATGATCTTTAAAATTCTATCTCAACGATTTGATCTTTTCATGCAATTTCAATTGTCAAAAATCTATTTAAAATGTTAATTGATTGGCTAGTTAGCAATGACTTTTTGTCACCATAACTAAATTTCATAACTACTATGTATATATAAACATACCATATATGTATAAAACTGTTAACTAACTTGAAGATCTTTTGCTACCTGATCGTCCGATATGTTATACTGTTTTGTTGTGTTGTGTCGTGTGACCTGACCAAATGCTTAATTTACAAGCAATTATATCAAACTACAGTCGCTGATTTGTTGGAAATAAATCAAATCAATTTAAGTGTGTCACTGATTGTAAAAACGTTAGCTCATATAATAGGTAACATAAATAGAAGGTGCGAGCATGCGACTATATGTATAAGTATATAGAACTTAGTGGTGGTACTCATAATACTCAATTTCTAGATTAATTTACAGCCGGATAACATTTATATTTATTTTATTTTTTTTTTTAGTTTTCTTTAATGAAGTGTCCGACTTTACTAATTTCATATATTTGAAGAAATATCTTTCAGAGTAATGAAATTAACTACCGAGAATGACTGAAACACTAAATTTGTATGCCACGATACTCATAAAGTACTGAGTGCTTAGGATTACAAGTGGAATCGTCTGTCTGTCCGTACATCTGTTTAAACACCTAGTTTTCGGAAACTGTAAAAGCTAAAGGCTTTTCCAAATTGTTTGTATTAATTGCAGGGAGATCGAGTTTTTCTTTGATTTTTTCTACACCTTCTACACCATCTCAGTGAACAACAGGGACAATTTGAAAGCTAGATAATTGAATTTTTGGGACATTAATGATATGGATTAATGTAGAAGATCTGTGAAATATCTGTGTACAAATCTGTGACTAAATTGAATTATAAACATGGAAGTTATGCGACACATACATATCTGCACAACGGATTTTATACAGTCACAAAGCACATTCGACTAAAGCTTTCTGACTAGTTTATATATATATAACTATATATCGAAACAAAGCAAACTGTATGATTAATATAACGATATAAGCCTTAATTTTGTATCCTTTAATATAATTTATTTTAGACCTTTCAATCATTGTATAACCTATGAAAAAGCCAACAACAATTTGCCGACGGCTTGTTGAACCTACCTTGCAACAGTCGATTCTCGGCATCTGTAAAGCTTAGCACCCAGGCATCACCCTCCATGGCTGAGTTCTTGCCTTGTAGTGCGATACACTCCTTGGAAAGCATATCGAAGCCTTCAGTCTTAACCTCTGCAACTATATTGGGATGCGGCCAAGGTATACCCGGTAATGGCCAATGGGATGCGGACCGTGGCCAAAGACCGGCACATTTAAACGCAGGCGTTATTTGCACTATAATCCGCTCCCTAATACGCAGCTTTACCTCAGTTGTGTCAGCGATCATTTTGACAATGTCACGATAGGCGCACTTATCGCATGCCTGTGCCACTAACGTTTGGAATCTGGAGCGTATCTTGCGCGCAGAAAGATAACCCGATGCCGTAATGAATTCCACCCACAGTGACATCGATCGTTTACGACCATCGCTCAATTTGAGTACCGCACAGCCAGGTAAGGTGCCGTCATCGACAAAATTGAGTACGCCCATTTGATTGAGGTAGATGATGATTTCAAACTCTGTGGGTGAGATCACTTCGAGGCCCTCGAAACGGCCATTATAGTCATTGAGGGAGGATATAAAGCGTGGCTCCTGCACCTCAACCTCTTTGAGCACATCCTGTACAATGCGACAGACCTCCTGTATCTGTTTATGTATCTGTGCCTTACGCACCTGCACCCGATCTGCACAATATTTATTCATTTGATAGACCATCTTGGACTGTGCCGCGATCATGTCCGACGGCACCAGCATTATTGACCCAGGGGACGACGTCGTGATTTCTTTAATATTAAACTATTGAAGGCAAATGATTTTTGATGATGATGTGCGTTTTTTTTTTTTTTTTTTTTTTGTTTTAACTGTTATTCTTAATGCGTTAACTAGGAACTGTTTTAACGGCAAATTAATTGCGTTGCGTTTTTTTTTTTTGTTATCTTCTATTTGTTTTGTTTTTCTTATACTCTTATATTGATATCAATATAAATTTAGCATTTCTTTTGCATTCACACTTCTTATTAATTTATGTTTTTTTTTTTCTTTTTGTTTTTTTATAATTCACAGACAAAAAAATGTTATAACAAAATGCAGTGTAATAAAAATTGTTGTTGCTGTTCACGTAGCGAACGACGGCGGCTTCTGCTTCAAACTTCTCTCACGTAACACGTAAAGTCAGTGACGATTGTACGTATAAATTTCGATATTGAGTTTGATTTCGTTTTCGAGTTTAAGTTTGAGTTAATTTCGCACTCGTCGGAGTCGCAGTCGCAGTCGCAGTCACCTCGTGTCGCGTGTACTCGCGCCATCAACTCCAAGACATTGACTGATTTCGTATGGCGTACACGCCGCAAGAAAAGTATCTCTGCCAGCCAAAAACCAGCCACAGCCACAGTCGCAGCCGCAGCCACAGACGTAGACGCTGCCGCAGCCACAGCGCTGCCAAAATCTCTATCTCCCCACGACTTGCCGGCAGCTCCAATGCGCGAGTGCGAACGAAACAGCAACATCATCAACACATTACATACACACAGCCCAGCAACGTCTTCTCTCTTTTACGTATTCACTCTCACCGCATTTTCTGAGAGCGAGCATAATGGCTGAGCGTGCTGCTGTGTATATGTATGTGCCTGTGTGTATGTGCCTATGCCTGTGCCTTTACGTCTGCTGTGTGTGTTTATACTTTTGTGCTGGTTTTCTGTGTTTGTTTAATGCTCTTTTCATTGTTTGTTTCTTTAATAAAATGCTATAATGGCGACCAACTGCAGCTGAGAGCGCACACTTAGAGAGCGAGAGAGCATATTGCAAATACCTATACTGGCAAACGTACACGTACAAATATACAAACGTACAATGAAATGCAAATGCAACCCCTTTTAACAGAGTCGCGCATAGTTCTTTTGCTGTGTGTGAGAGTGTGAAGTGGAGTGGGGTAGAGTGTTATGCTCTCATTTGTTGCTGTTGCTTTTGCTGCTGTATAGCTCCGCCTCTTTTGTGCTCGCGCTCATGCTCGTACACTAACACACGCGTACACAGTGCCGGCAAACAGCATTCACATAGATAATCACAAATACAATGACAGCCACAAAAACAGAAACAGAAACAAAACAGAAGCAAAAGGCGGCAATGACAAATGTTGTATGTGTTTTATGTGTACGCGAGTGTGTGTGTGTGTGTGTGGGTATGTGTGTAACTAGGGTTGTTGTGGGCGGTTAGGTGGTGGATTTTATATGAATTACTAAATAAAAGCAGTATTAAATTCATCTTGTTGATACCAACAAATGAATAGCATAAGGCAAAGCTTTGCAGAGTCTGCTGAGTCTTATGTCTGAAGTTTGAATGCAAACTGAGCAAAATGAGAAAATCAAAAAAAAAATAAAGAGGAAAAAGGAAAAAGTAAAATGGCAAATGGCAAACAAAAAGAAAAAGGCAAAAGGAATTAAAGGTAAGCAAAGTCTCATATAAAATGTAAACATTTCGTTAGTTTACTTACCTTTGTATTAGTTACTCATAGTTGTCGTAATACTCTATTCTCTATGCATAATCCGGGGCATGTTTTTATTTTTTATTTTTATTTTTTGTATAATATTATTACGACAGGCAAAGAGCAAGAGTCTCGTGTATAGAATTAATGCATATCTAATGTGATTAATGGCCGTTTAACACGAGCTGCTAACGTGGCTAAAATGGATTTGGCAGCGGCCAGTGGGTGGCGTCTAAGAGCCATAAAACGGTAAACGGCAAAACAATAAGAAAGACAAAGAGAGATAGAGAGAGAGAGAGAGAGAGAGAAAGAGAGAGATGTGGAAACAGTAAAAGCATTGAGTGTAAGTGAAATAGAAAGAGAAAGAGAGAGAGAGAAAGAGATTATAATGAATGAAGAGATATAAGAGGAAGACAGTGTCATATCTTGGTTTTTATGGCCAAGTCAGCTACATTAAGTTCCACTTTAGAGAGTGGCAAACAAATTATTATGTATAATTCAGTTTGAACTGTGTGCCGGAACCTGCATTAAGATAAAGCTAATTAACACCTCAGCCCTAGGGCTCTGCTTAGCCTCTACACTAGGCAAGAGCTATAGGTATAGCTATAGCTATGGCTAGGGCTAACCGCGTCAAGGGGCACCCTCGAAAAGGTACGCGCACCTACATATAAGTTTTTAGACTAAGATGTTTTTCCTGCCACATGCGTCTATCATTTTTCTTTCGTCTGACTGCATGCGATAAGCGAATGCGAATGGAGCTAAAGTTGGAGATGGAGTAGGATTATAGGAACTTTAGTTAAAATATTGAAACTGGAATTGAAACCGAAAACGAAACCTTAAACTTAACTTGAAAAAAAAAATACGAAATACAAAACAGGGAATAGAAATTCCGTATATACGAATACGAATACGAATAAGTATATGAATACGAATTGGTATACGAATGGGGAACCTTGTCGTCGTCGTTGCATGTCATCGACTATGGAAATGAGGAGCTGATAATGTGCGAGAAAAATGCAATGGGAATCACTTTAATGGCCGCGTAAATGTGGAAAATTATCAAAGAGACACGAACTTAATTGCGGCCATTATCGCATTTTATAGCATATAAATTGGAAATGAATTATGCAAACGGCCAAGTTTGTAAGCAAGCGAACCAATAATCAGCCAAGCAACTAACCAAGCAACCAACCAACAAACTGAAGCAACCGAAGCAACGATTTCAACCGAAAGAAAGATCTTCATTAGTGGCCCGATCTCAAGGTCAGTTCTGAGAGTTTTTGAGACTGTTTATTGAATTGGTTTATTTACTACGATTGAGTTGACTATGACTTCTCAATTAAACAGACATACACACATTCATATATATATATATATATATATATATATATATATATATAGAGTGTTATATCAAGGTCAATTCTTATCGATATAAAGATAGAGATAAAGATAAAGACATTCGATGAATGAGATTTATGCAAGTCACGAACTACGATCGATTATTGAATATTGTTGATCAATGGCACCGTTAAATGGTTCAACAGTTAAAAGCTACGTTGCCAGGCAATACTGTGTGGCACGGTAGTCGTCTCTTTAATTAAATTGTGTATGTTTTGTGTCTCCGGTTAGCGACAACTTCATTCGCGGCGGTTTCCTTTATCAGTTGCACGAGATCTGCAATGATGAGCTCCTGCTGCTGCTGCTGTTCCTTCATATGGCATTGGCACATACGCTTTATGGTTCGCTTTGACCAAATGAGTAAATGGCGGAAAATAAAGTTGAAGTTGAGACTGTGTTTGTGTCTGTGTCTGTGTACAGCAACAACAGCAGGGACAACTGTAACAGTCAGATCCCAGATCCAGATCAGAAGGTATGCAGCGGAAAGAAAAGGAGGAGAGAGAGAGAGAGAGAGTAAGATTGCAATCGTTGGCAGTTCAACAACATCCCTTGCTCCTCCAAAGCCGATGGCGATAGCGAAGGCGATGCCATTCCTGGTACTCTGGATACCAACAGCAGCAGCAGCAGTAGTTGCAGCAGCAGCAGCAGCTGCAGCTGCAGCAGACACGACACGTTCCCCTTAATGCCTTATACCTTTAACTTTACCTTTTCCTTTTTCGCCTTACACGTACATTTACCTCATCTGGCGATCTCATGTCTCCCAGCAACTCGGCTACTCGATTTCTACTTTGTGGTGACACTTGGACGTCGACATGTTCATTTGTGTTTTTCGGCTTGCAACCAGCCATTGGTCAAATGATGCTGCTGCTGTTGCTGGTACTGCGGATGCGGCTGCTGTTGTTGCTGCTGCTAAGCGGATGCGTTGTCTGTTACTTTGATCTTCTCTTGATTGCAAGTTCGATTATATCAAAACTTTAAAAACAAAGTTTGAAAATTATTTTTATTACATTTTTATTAATTAAAAAAAAAATAATAATTAATTTAATTTAAATTCAAACTTAAAATTAAACTATGAAATTATTTTCCTGAAACATTAATTTATAAATTTAAATTTTCTTTTTTTGCAATCAAAATTTTAAAATTTATAAATACAAAATAAATTAAATTTAATAAAAAAAATTTATTAATTAAATTAAATTAAATCCATTAAGTGCCAAATAATTTTATTTTCATTTTTGTTAAAGTTAAATTAATTAAGAAAAAAAAATTAAGCAAAATCAATTTAAATAATGTAAAAAAGTAAAATATATAAAAATTAATTAAATAAAATTATAAGTAAGAAATTAATGAAAATAAAATCAATTTAAATTAATCCTATAATTGTCATATCAATTTTTAATTATTATTTTTATAAATTTAAATATAATAAATTACAAAAATAAATAATTATACAAAATTAACAATTAAAGAATAATTTTAGTAAGAAAAATCTTAAATATAATATAATGAAATTAATTAAAATTAAATTAATTCTTTAATTGCAGCATTATTTCAAATGCTTGTTTATTTCGTCTGAGAAACTGACACTGAATAGTCTTACAGTGCGTTGACATTGATGAGATACAAAAGATACAAGAAAAGAAACAGAAAGACACAAAGGGACACAAAGATTTAAAAGCAAAAGAGCAGAGAATTAATCTTGGATCATTTGTAGAGGTAGGTAAAGCAAGTAGCAGTAACCTTAATTAGGGCAGTGCCTGAAATGCCACCTCAACTCGACTTATTGACAATAATAACAATTTCAATAGAATCGAAGTATAGATTGAGACTCAAAGAAGACTCGTGAAAGAGTTTGAAAAACACCAAAAAGAAAACAAAAATGAGAATAGAGAGACGAAGAATAAGAAAACAAAATGTCAGGTCGCATAAGAAGCGATTTAAAGTGCAGGACGACAAGAACGATACACAGAGAATGTGAAATGCTACAAGCAGAAGATCATCGATCATTTTCCGATTGAGCTGGCCGAGCTCTGATAATCTCTCTAGCTGCCAGCACGCATTGCGTTTCGTTGTGCAGTCAAGTTTGTCATTTGATATGATGGCAATGTTGACAGCCACAGCAGCAGCAGCATCGACGATGAAGATAGACGGACATGCGGACGGACAGACAGATGAACAGGCGGACAATAGTTTTGAACGGTTGAATGGCGCTTTAGTAAGGCCAACTGGCGACATTTGAACTTGTAGTCCGCGATGTGGCATGTTGTTGCATGTTGTGGCATGTGCAAAGGTCAGCTGGTTGCAGTCTGGCAGATTCCAACAGTCAGTAAAGACAGAGACAGAGCATCAGGCAATGTTCAACAGTGAGGGAACAGCAAAGGCAAAGGGCATTGACATTACAATTTACCTGTATGCAACATCTCTCACTCTCTCTCGCTCAGTCTATCTCTGTCTCTATGTTTGTTTGTATGTGTGTGCATGTGCGCTCATGTGGCGCCTGCATCCCGTCGCGCGTTGTCTGCATATGCGGAATATGCGTGAGCGTCGCCCGTAGAAGGGGCACGAGAAATGAAAACAAGCACGAGAAACGATCAAGCTTCGAATTGTTGGACAAGCGATTGCCAAGTCTCCAAGTCTTTTAGTCTCTCAGTCTTCCAGTCTCTCTAGTCTCTCGCCTTAGCTTCAGCTTCAACTTCAGCTTCAACTTCAGTCAGCAGTCAACAGTCAGCAATGTCCAGAACTGTATCCCGTATCTCGGGTACCGTGTCCCGTGTCCCGTGTCTCATGTCCAGACAGCAGTCGCTACATAACATTCAAATCAGTATCAAGTCTCAGCTGAGTATTGCGGTTGGAGAAACTGTAGCTGACTTTAGCGTTACACTGAGATCCACCGCAGTTTCATTGCCACACTGCCACATTGACGCTGTGGCGCAGTGGCACATTGAGGCCCCCCACTCGTGTTGCACACACATAAAATTCAGCGACATGCGGTTAAATATGCTTAAGTTTTCCCGCGGACAACTTGAAATTAAGTATATGCCACAGAGCACTTGAGCAGACACTCCAAAAATTGTTGCAACTGATGCCAGTTTTGCTGCTGTTGTTGTTTTCGTTGTTGTTATTGTTGCGCTTGTCGTTGTTCTCTTGCTGTTTCACCTCTCTGCATCATCCTGCTGCTGCTACTGCTACTCTTGACTTGGTAATGAGTCTCTGCAGCAGATTCACAACCAGACCTAATCCCAGCATCAGTTTCAGTTTCAAACTTTAACTTTAACTTCAACTCCAACTCCAGCGCCAAGTCCCATGCAGTTACCTTAATTTATATATTGTTTGGTCTGTGCAAATATCAACGCGTTTGTGTAAATGCAGCTTCTTATCCATTTATTATGACCATTAGCTTTTGTGTCCAGGCACAAGTGAAAGATGCTAAAGTCAAGCTAAATTCAATTCTTCTTTCTGCTTTTTCTTCTTCTTCTTCTTCTTCTGCTTCTGCTTCATCTTCTTCATTATTCTCCCTCCTGTTGTTTTTCACATTCACATTGCGACATTTGATTAGTTCACGTTCCTGCTTTTGAGATTTCTGCTTGTCATCGACCTGCAATCAGTGCAAATGGCTTCAGTTTGGTTTTTTTTTGCAGCCAAAGGAGTTGAGGGAGTTATATGCAGAGTTATAAGCTTAAGCATCTTAATTCTAATAAGAATATTAATTATTCTTATATGATAATTATAGATGATATTGAAATCTATAATGAAAATAAATATAAAGTACATACATTTAATAAAAAATTATAATCACAATGTCAAATGTAATGATAATGATAATGATAATGATAATGATAATGATAATGATAATGATAATGATAATGATAATGATAATGATAATGATAATGATAATGATAATGATAATGATAATGATAATGATAATGATAATGATAATGATAATGATAATGATAATGATAATGATAATGATAATGATAATGATAATGATAATGATAATGATAATGATAATGATAATGATAATGATAATGATAATGATAATGATAATGATAATGATAATGATAATGATAATGATAATGATAATGATAATGATAATGATAATGATAATGATAATGATAATGATAATGATAATGATAATGATAATGATAATGATAATGATAATGATAATGATAATGATAATGATAATGATAATGATAATGATAATGATAATGATAATGATAATGATAATGATAATGATAATGATAATGATAATGATAATGATAATGATAATGATAATGATAATGATAATGATAATGATAATGATAATGATAATGATAATGATAATGATAATGATAATGATTAATGATAATGATAATGATAATGATAATGATAATGATAATGATAATGATAATGATAATGATAATGATAATGATAATGATAATGATAATGATAATGATAATGATAATGATAATGATAATGATAATGATAATGATAATGATAATGATAATGATAATGATAATGATAATGATAATGATAATGATAATGATAATGATAATGATAATGATAATGATAATGATAATGATAATGATAATGATAATGATAATGATAATGATAATGATAATGATAATGATAATGATAATGATAATGATAATGATAATGATAATGATAATGATAATGATAATGATAATGATAATGATAATGATAATGATAATGATAATGATAATGATAATGATAATGATAATGATAATGATAATGATAATGATAATGATAATGATAATGATAATGATAATGATAATGATAATGATAATGATAATGATAATGATAATGATAATGATAATGATACTGATAATGATAATGATAATGATATATGATAATGATAATGATAATGATAATGATAATGATAATGATAATGATAATGATAATGATAATGATAATGATAATGATAATGATAATGATAATGATAATGATAATGATAATGATAATGATAATGATAATGATATTGATAATGATAATGATAATGATATTGATATTGATATTGATATTGATATTGATATTGATATTGATATTGATATTGATATTGATATTGATATTGATATTGATATTGATATTGATATTGATATTGATATTGATATTGATATTGATATTGATATTGATATTGATATTGATATTGATATTGATATTGATATTGATATTGATATTGATATTGATATTGATATTGATATTGATATTGATATTGATATTGATATTGATATTGATATTGATATTGATATTGATATTGATATTGATATTGATATTGATATTGATATTGATATTGATATTGATATTGATATTGATATTGATATTGATATTGATATTGATATTGATATTGATATTGATATTGATATTGATATTGATATTGATATTGATATTGATATTGATATTGATATTGATATTGATATTGATATTGATATTGATAATGCTAATGCTAATGATAATAATAATGATAATGATAGTGATATTGATATTGATATTGATATTGATATTGATATTGATATTGATATTGATATTGATATTGATATTGATATTGATATTGATATTGATATTGATATTGATATTGATATTGATATTGATATTGATATTGATATTGATATTGATATTGATATTGATATTGATATTGATATTGATATTGATATTGATATTGATATTGATATTGATATTGATATTGATATTGATATTGATATTGATATTGATATTGATATTGATATTGATATTGATATTGATATTGATATTGATATTGATATTGATAATGCTAATGCTAATGCTAATGATAATGATAATGGTAATGCTAATGCTAATGATAATGATAATGATAATAAAAATGATAATGATAATGATAATGATAATAAGATGTCTAATGATAATGATAATAAGATGTCTAATGATAATGATAATGAGATGTCTAATGATAATGAGATGTCTTATGATAATGATAATGAGATGTCTAATGAAACTGCTAAGTCGAATGATAATGATAATGCCAATGCTAATGAAATTATCAATGATACTGCTAATTCAAATGCAAATGATATTAACAATGACTATGCTAATGCCAATGCTAATGCTAATGTCAATGCTAATGCCATTGCCAATGCTAATGCCACTGCATCAATATATGAATGCGCTGCACTCGTAACGAGTGTTTACTGTACCTACTATTTGCACTACTTGCATTACCCTCAATATGCGCACAACTTAAGTTCTCATTTTATTTGCTTGTTTAGTATTTTTTTTTTTTTTTTTTTGCGAATTCCTTGGCATTTAAATCAGTTGAACTGCAGGTCATGCGTTAACTTTTGCTCACCCACTGTAAAAAAAAAAAAAGAAATATATAAAAAAAACCGCTGCCGGCATGCCAGCCAGCATGCAAGTAAATTTAAATACACACACAGGCAGGCAGGCAGGCAGGCAGGCAGGCAGCCACAATATAGTATAAACATATACAAACACACACACACACACACATACATCTTGAAGTCTGCAGTCAATTTAGATAAACAATTACGAGCAGAAATTGCAGGGAGCGAGCAAAAGCATTGCCGATGAGCTCAAGCTTGTACTACGTTCACTTCATTTGACCCAAACGTATCAAGTGGATGTTGAGTTTATTTCTTTTTTTCTTTGTTGTTGTTGATGATGATGATGGTGGAGAAGTAGAAGCAGAAGAAATCGTGGAAGTCGTGAGTTTTGGGAGTATTACAATGAGTATATAGTCATAGCATACTGTGAACAGTGCGATATGCGCT